>CAUYRH010014580.1:0-12639 GCA_963574655.1 Perodicticus potto
CCCATATTCTTATGCTATAATTGGGTTATAGCCTTCATATGAAAGCTATAGATTAGTTTCATAGTAGGGCTGAGTACATTGGATACTTTTTCTTCCATTCTTGAGATACTTTACTAAGAAGAATATGATCCAGTTCCATCCATGTAAACATGAAAGAGGTAAAGTCTCCATCTTTCTTTAAGGCTGCATAATATTCCATGGTGTACATATACCATGATTATTAATCCATTCATGGGTCAATGGGCACTTGGGCTTCTTCTATGATTTAGCAATTATGAACTGGGCTGAATAAACATTCTGGTACAAATGTCTTTGTTATAATGTGATTTTTGGTCTTCTGGATATATACCTAGTAGAGGAATTATAGGATCGAATGGCAGATCTATTTTTAGATCTCTAAGTATTTTCCAAACATCTTTCCAAAAGGAATGTATTAGTTTGCATTCCCACCTGCAAGGTAGAAGTGTTCCCTTTTCTCCACATCCCTGCCAACATCTCTGGTTTTGGCATTTTGTGATGTGGGCTTATCTTACCAGAGTTAGATGATATCTCAAAGTAGTTTTGATTTGCATTTCTCTGATGATTAAGGAAGGGTCTAGCTATTTTGCCCAGGCTAGTCTCAAACTCCTAAGCTCAAGCAATCCTCCTGCCTTGACCTCCCAAAGTGCTGAAATTACAGATGGGAGCCACCATGCCTGGCCAACCTTTGCTTTTTTTTAGAATAACTAAAAGTCCTGATTTTCAAAGGTCTAATGGGGTTCCTGGGATGTGTGACTTTCAGATCTAAAATTGGCACAGTCCCCAAAACACTGCTTTGGTTTGCAGTTTAGCTTAGTTGCTGGGATGCAGGACTTTCATTGCTAAAAGTAGGAAAGTCCCAAGAAAACCAAAACAAGCTTTGACCACCCAAACATTGGAAGCCACGGAGATTTTTTTTTTTTTTTTTTTTGGAGATGTTTGTTACAACAGCACAACCTGGACAAGCTGACTGGCACACTTTCACTCTATAAATGAGGAAACCAAACTTCAGAGTGTCAAGAGACTTGATCAAGGATGAGTGGCATGAAGGAAGAATGGAGGTTTTGAAGTCAATTGAGTCAGGATTTATTTCCTCCCTCTGCTGATTACCGGCTGTGCTACCTTGGGCAAATGTCATAGATCAGATTCTTGGACTCAAACTCTGGGACAGAATTTAACGGGCAGGATATTGAGTAGGAAGGGCTTTTTGAATCAACATCTGAGGAAGAGGGGAGAAAGAAACAGAGTTGGGCAGGGGGAGAAGTTGAGCCAGAGTGAAGGGCCAACAAACATCTCAGTGGAGCTGGGATTGCCCTCAGAGCTGAGCCAATTTGGGATGAGAGGCTTGGCTTTTATTCTCCTGTGTCTATCCATTACAGGATGTGGTCTGACCCCAGAAGGTAGTGAGCTTGGATGACACAGTTTTTGTGAGCTAGGGCAGCCCTGCGCATCACAGCATTCAATATGGCAAGTTAATTAAACACCCTGAACCTCAATCCTCATTTGCAAAATGAAACAAATAGTGTATAGAGATTACTAATGCTATGCAGACAATTTGCCGGATAATTATCACATGCCAGGCCCCAGGCTAAGAGTTTTATATGCACGTTAGCACATAGGGATGAATGAGCTAAAACATGTAAGGTGCTTAGAACAGTGTCTTGTGCACAGTAAATTATATGTTGTATTATAATACATATTATTAATATTAAAACTATTGAACTTGGACAACTACAGGCATCTCCTCACTGGCCTCTGCTTCTGCTCCCATTTCTTCCCCCTTGTGGTAGCCAGAGGGATCTTTCACCAAAGGCAAATATGACTGAGTCACTCTACTGCTCTAAATCCTCCCATGGCTCCCTATTACCTTTTAGATGAAAGCCCAAGCTCTTCCCATGACTTCTAAACCTTTTGCTAACATCTCCTCCCTCTACTCCTCATAGCCAAGTAAACTTAATAGCTTTCTATTATATAAAACAAGATACATTAATACATAAATAAATACAGACCTGATATTTTTCAGCCTTTGACGAGCTCATTCCACCCCTCTGGAACGCCCACCTCTTCCTCTCTTCTGTACAGTGAATTCCTACTTCTCTCTGAACACTTAGGTATCACCTCTTTCAGAAAGCTGCTCCTGCTTCCCGGGCTGGTCAGATACTTCTCCCGGTCCTCTACAGTCCCCGGGCTTGTGCCGACCATGCTTCCTAGATTCTTTTTTTGTTTTCTTTTTCTCAGTGATATGTAACAATTATACATATTTATAGAGTCCATGTGATATTTTGATACATGCATACAATGTGCAATGATCAAATCAAGGTAATGAGAATATCCATCACCTAAACATTTATCATTTCTTTGTGTTGGGAACATTTCAGATCTTCCCTTCTGTCTATTTGGAAATATGCAATGAATTATGGTTTACTATAGTTACTTTACTCTCCTGTGCTATCAAACACTAGAACTTATTCTTTCTATCGAACTATATGTGTGTACCCATTAACCAGCCCTCTTTCCACGCTGCTACCCGTATTCCAAGGATCCATCTATGAGGCTGTCCTCCTTGTTAGACATTGAGTTTCATGAGGCTGAGGCAGCAAGAATATCTTTGGATTTTGAGAGAGATTTTCTATTTTAAAGCTCTGGATTCCTAAGGCCTCATCTCAGGGCTTGACACACAGTAGGTGTTCAACAAACACTCTGCTGGATGAATGACTATTCAGCCCAGCACTTTATAGGATAAACACGGGAACTAAGAATCATTTCTATGCATCTCAATAGAACTTACATAGAAATTCAATTTGAAATCCCTGAAAATTGACTGCAAATTTACTAACCCCTAGAGATTCAGATGAGCAAAACCAGTCAAATGGCTTCTATTATCATCAGTAATGACTGTTGTGTTTTGAATAAGCATTTTTATAACTACAGACTGGGCCAGGTGCTCTGACTACTCCAGAGAAAGAAGAACCACCTTCGAGAGCTGCCCCTAATCCTTGCTGGCTGTGTGACCCTGAGAGAGTCATTTCTCCAGTCAGAACCTCTGATTCTTCCCCTGCGCAATGAGGGATGGAGACAAGCTGAGCTCTGAAAAAACAGATTTCCTTCTCCAAACAAACAAACAAACATAGTTTGTGCAACGCGTTAGCTCATCAATCTGTGTCTCCTGTTTACTGTGGAGAATGTCTTAGTGGTGCAGTTGCTGACTGCTTCTCGGGCAGGCTGTCACCACCAGCACCACCTTCCTCTCTAGCACCGTTTCCTGGTGTGGCCCTCGGCAAGCTGGAGACATAGTTCACATGCCACCACCCTCAGCCCACACCCCCACTGCAGTCTCCACCTCTGTCTCTGCCCCTCAGCGTGCCCGGGGCACTACAAGGACAGGAATGGCTGCCTTTGCGTCTTGGAAGACCCGGGGCAGCCCAGTGTGTCCACGTGACACACCTCCCTGCCCTCACCACTGGGCACACCAAGTGCAGCTGGGACAGTGCTGCTCAAAAAACACTGCATGGTGTTTATTTCATTACAGCCCTGTCATGGGTTGAATCGTGTCCCCCTCCAAAGGATGTCCAAGTCCTGATCCCCAGGACCTGCAAATGGGACCTTATTTGGAAATAGACACTATGTAGATGATCACGTTAAGATGAGGTCATTAGGGTGGGCCCCAATCCAAACTGCTGGTTAGGAGAAGCTTCTGACCGTGTCCTTATTCAAAAGGGAAATTTGGACACAAACCAGCGTAGAGGGAAGATGACACAGACACAGGGAGGAAGCCTTTTACAAGCTAAGGGACACCTGAGGCCACCCAAGGTGCCAACGTCTTGGTTTCAGCCTCAAACCTCCAGAACAGTGAAAGAATATATTTCTGTTGTATAAGCCACAGAGTCAATGGGACTGTGTGGTGTCAGACAAGGCCTGTCTCACTCTGAGAGAGTCGAGGGCAGGACTGTGTCTGACTGTGCTGGCCCAGGACCTGGATATGAGGGATTCTCAGCTCAACAGAACCAGAGCCCAATCCCCAGACCCCACTCCCCTCAGTTCCCCAGGGGGACAGAATCCCTTTCTTCAACTAAGCAACTTTAATATGTCCGAGTGACCAATACCATGCAAAGACAAGTTTTGTCTGTGTGTCTGTCTGTATGTCTTTGTGTCTCTCAGGCTGGACTAGGAGTCCTTCAGGGCTCTCAGCTAATACCGGACTCTGAAAGGCTGGAATTCCTTTGGAAGATGGAAGGGGTGAAGCCGAAAGTCAGGGTAAAGGAATGCTGCCAGATAAGTCACGCAGATGCGGACACTCATCTGACGTCTGCAGACTACTGCAGACTTTCCATAGCAATGACACAGGGACACAGAGCTTTATAATCAAATGCCACCAACTCCTCAGCATCCCGAACCCCGTCATTTAACATCTCGGAGCCTCAGGCTCCTCATCTGTGAAATGGAGACATAACTCCTGCCCCCCAGAGCTACACTGAGGATATCAGATGAGACAACGGGGGGCCCTTGTCCATCTCATTTTCTCCAGACTGGCCAACATCAGGCACAGGCCTGGCACACAGTAGGTGCTCAATACTAGCCACTCTTTTGATTCATCTTATCCTCCTAAGAACACTGGGAAAGAGAGACTGATTTGTCTTATTTTACAGAGAAACAAAGTCACTTCCCCAAGTGACCCAGCTAGGGAGGGTTGAGCCAGATTCAAATCCAGATTTGTCTCAAACTTCTGGTTGGGACAAGCTTCTGAAGTGAACTCTCCATGAGGACAAATCCTTCCCAGACATCCAGGGTCTCTCCAGCCTGGACTCAACAAAGCAGATACTTGTCAAGGTCAAAGCCACCTGCACAAAGGCCCCAGACATGCTGTGGCTGAGCACCCAGGCATGTTGGCCCCAACTGACAGTGAGGGACACGGAGTGAGGGTGCTGCTTGGGCCTCAGCCCCAGTGGCATTCCCCAGCCGGGCCACCAACCCCGGAGTAGTGCCACTTGCACTGGTCACCAGCATTCACCCAAGAGCAAACAGTTGCCTAAGTGGAGAAGGCTCATTATTCATTGTCACTTGGTCACGGGCATCAGTTTAACGCTGTAGCCAGGAGGATTTATAGTCACCTGAACCCTCTCTCCAGGATGAAATGTTTTGCCCCTTCCCTTTCCCCCTTCCTGCCCCAGGGTGGGAAACACAGGGGCAGAGCCTCGCTGTGCAGACACCAACCACCCACCCTCATGCTGAGAAGATGGCAGGCCTGGCTCTGCGTGGGGCCATCATGTGCCCTTAGAAGGTCATTCCCCCATCCTGACCTCAGTGTTCCCATCTATGAAATGGTGTGGGGTACAAACAGACTTCAAAAGGTTCCTCTTGCTCTAAAACTGGACAGTTTAATGCATAGTGAGCGCCTACTGCATGCAAGACACTGGGCTAGGTACTGCAGAGAGGAGACATGAGACTCCAATGTCCGTCGACCCAGTCAGCGTTCCCCAAGTGCCCAGTGTGTACGAGGACCCGTGACAGGGGACAGTCTAAGGTTTCACAGACATGCACCCTGTCTGTGAATTACCAAACTTCAGGGGGGCAGGCAAGGCCAAGCTCACACGTGGCCTCTCTGAAAGCCTTTCCTGCCCTGCCCTTTGGGGCTGCGCAGCTGCTCATGAGACTGGGCTGTGATTATTGAAGGGAGGCACAGAGTGTGTGATGGGGTAGATATACACAGGCTCGCGTAAGGACGCTGGACTTGGACATCTCACATCAGGGTTCCGGGACAGTCCACCACTTCCTGGCTGCACAGCCTCAGTTTCCTCAGCTGGAAAACAGGTTCATTCCTCTTCCAACTTTGTGAAGTCAGCGAGTGAAACACAGGAGTTAACAAATACAGGGCCATTGGCTCAGGAAGGCGATTAGTAAGTACTGTCTACTCTTTCTCAAGCCCCATTGCCAGGGGGTGGGACCAAGGCTTGGTGTCCACCAGGCAGCCCTTGCGCGTGAGCTTGAGCAACTCCGCTGCCTCCTGTGGTCTCATAATGTGCCCCCAACACGCAGCTGAGTGTTGAAACCCACCTGCACACAGACCCCTGGTGGTTCAGAATTTCATCTACCTCCTTCTAACCAATATGGAAACAGAGGCAAGAGGACAAAAAGCTCGCCCAAGTGAGATGGAACCAGGTTATGAATCTCCATCCAGAGTGTGTTCTCCCCCCCTTCGTCCTCCTTCTTCAACGCTGACTGGTCACTGTCCCCTCTCTGGTCATGACTGAGCTCCCTCTGCGGGCGGGACACTCCCCCAGTCCCCGGGCTGTATCAGCCTACTGAACCCTGGGAGAACAGCACAAGGCAAGCGCTCCTCTTACCCCCAACTCATGGAGGTGGGAACTGAGGCTCAGAGAGGCCACGTCCCTTGCTCAGTTCATCCAGCTTAAGGAAGCCATGGAGATGGACTCGACCCAGAGCCTGCCCTGACCCCAGCACCGCACTGTGTCCGTGGTGTCTCCACGTGAAGCCACAGACACAACAGACAGCGCGTGGCCAGTTTGTGGTTCCACGCACAGCCCTGGAAGCTAGAGGTGCTCCTCACACCAAGGACAACCATGGCTCTGGAGGGGCTGGCGGGCTGAGTTTCAAAGGCATTAACCGAGCACCTGCTGGGAGCCAGGCCCCTGTGAGCATGAGAACACAGAGACAAGCCATAGCAGGGAAAAGGACGCTGGAGAGGTAGGAGGTAGCACCGATGAGAAGTGGCTGCCAATGGCCTGTCTGTCTGTCTGCAGTCTGGAGGGGCAGATGGGACTAAGCCTCCCCCCAGGGCACCCCTGCAGCACAGCCCAGGCTCTGAACAGGAGGCCCGGCTGGCAAGACCGATCCCTCAGCAGCACGGGATCAGCAGAGCCATGACCTGGGGTCTTCTCATCTCCGGTAGCTCCGCGCTCGGTAATCGCCCCGCCACCTGCGGCCTTCCAGGTCAGAATCAATTTTCTCCACCTCCATCCACCAGCCTACAGCGCCCTTGGTATCACGCTCAGCAGCCCGCTGCCCTGAAGATACCAGCCCTGAGAGCCGTGCCTGCAGGGGGAGGAGGGAACGACCACCACCACCACCCCGAGTCATCCAGTGTATGTTGGAAAGCTCTCGCCTGAGTCATTACTGATCATAGTCATAGCTGTAATTACTAAGCACTCACAGAGGGCCAGGTTGGTACCAAGCTGGTACTAAGCTCAGGTCTCATTCAATCTTCACAGCAACCTCGGGGGCAGGAATAATAAGCAACTCCATTGGAAAGATGAAGAGAATGAGGTTCAGAGATTAAGTACTGCACAGCCAGATTCCAAGTCTGTGCAGCTCCAAAGGCCTGTAACCTGACGGGAACGGGACAAGTGCATTGTGGGTGGGGGCTTTCCTGAGGTCCTGAGCCCCCAGAGAGAAGGTCCACGGCCCCAGCATTTCCCAAGACGATGCCTAAAGATTCTCAGGCCAGAGGTGAGAGCTCTTCTTAGCACTACTTTTCGGGGGCAGACAGGTGTGACCTTAGTCAAGAGGCTTCACCTCTCTGAGCCTCAGTTGCCTCGTGGGTGATGACACCTCTCTTTCAGGTGCTTTTACCCAGCTAGGGTCATCACCCACCCCTAAACTCCCTCGGAGAATCCTCGTCAGACAGCACTGCTGTGGGAGCCAGGACAGACCTAGAAGAGCCGAAGGCCAAACCCAAGCCACTGCCTCCCTCTGCCTGACAGTCCCCCGATTCCTTCTGGTTCACTCTGAGGCCCTCGCAGTTTCCAGGAGTTTCTCTGAGCTCAGGCTTCAGAAAAAAGTCCACCTGAGCAGGAAGGCTGAGGGACTCTCAGCCATGGGTCCTGATCCCGCCCTGAAGGTGTGGGGAGGTGAAGGCTGTCCCTGGGGACCTTACAGACTCCTGTCATCAGAGCTGTGTTTATCGAGTGTCCTCCATGTGTTCAGACCCCCTCATCTAAGCTCACAGCGACTACAAGGGTAGGAGTGAGAACACAGCAAATGACCGACCCACGTCACCAAAGACAGGAACAGTCAGATTGGAACCCACATTTCTTTATTCCAGTGTCACTGTTCTTCCCCACAGCTCTGTACCCCAACTAGCCTGAAGTCACCACCAAATTCTGATCAGCTCCCTCCACGATCCCCATGGAGGGTCAAATACCCCCTCACTTCAGTGCAGCAAAAGAAGCACAGACTTTGGAGCCTCCGCAGAGGTTGGTTCTTAGAGACAACAAGGAAAGGAAAAGACACATAGCCTTCCACTCACAGTAAAAACTTTTGTGCTACAAACAATGCTCTAAAGAAAAAGACAGCCCACAGAATGGGAAAAAAATATTTGCAAATCCTGTATCAGAGATTTGCATCTGAATTACATAAAGAACTCTTACAACTCAATAATAAAAAAACAAATAAACAAAATTGTTTAAATGGGCAAAGGATATGAATAGACATTGCTCTAAAGAAGCCCCATGAATGGCTGTAGAGAAATCTGAACCCCCTGCAAACAGTCTGGCGGTTCCTCAAAGGACAAAACATAATGTTACCATATGATCCAGCAATTGCACTCCTAAGTATATACCCAAGGGAATTGAAGATAAATGTCCAGGTAGAAACTTTTCCCAGCATCATTCATAATAGCCCAGAAGGAGAAACAATCAACAAGTGAGTAAGTAAACAAAATGTGGTCTATCCACACCACCGAACATTATTCTGCAGTCACGGGGAAGAAATTATTGACACCTGTCACAACATGGACAAACCTTGAAAACATGACACTAAGTGAAAGGAGCCAGTCACAAAGAGTCACATATTATATGATTCCAATTATACAAAATGGCCAGAATAGGCAAATGTAGAGAGACAGAGAATAGATTTTCTGGGGCTGAGGGGGAGGGTGGTGGGTAGAGGAATTGAGAATGATCATTAACAAATGGGAATTTTGGGGAGAGAGGGGACCTGACTTAAATGGTTTAAAACTGGATTTGGTGATGATTGTGGAACTCTGAAGAAACTAAAAATCACTGAAGTGTACACTTTAAATGTGTGAATTTTAAAATCTGAGAATTATAATCTTGATAAAGCTGTAAGGGAAAAAATCCAGCTCTGGAACCGGATAAAGTTTCCTAGAATAAAGACCCAGGCTCCAAATCTCAGTTTTGTCCTCTGCAAAATGGGCTGACAGCGAAGGCTGCTGCATCTGGCGCCTACCGCGCAGTAGGCGCTCACCCCGGGGAGCTTCCTTCCTCAGAAGGAGAGGTGATAAGGGCTGCCCAAGTAGGGTGCAGGCCACATGGCCAAGGCTAGTCCCGTTAGCCAGACAGACTGGACAGAGGAGGGAGCGCTTCAGCCATGACATGACTTAGATAGATGGCTCGGGCCATCCGTCAGGCTGGGAGCGGGCGGCCCGGGAAGAGGCCGTGAGAGAGCCCATTACTGTACACGTGTTAACAGCGCATCCTTTGTACAGACAGCCGCGCGGGCGCGGGCAAGGGCCGCTCCCCGCATTGTCTGCGCGCCGCGGCCGCGCGGTGATGAATGGGCTGCGCGCTCCCGGTCGCCCCCGCCGCCGTCCGGGTACTGTGGGCCGAGGGTGACACCTCGTGGCCATTTTTAGAACTGCCCTTCATTGGCTGGTATTCTTCGTCTGTGTTAAAGAGCTCAGCATACAGAGAGGTGCCTACAAGACCCTCAAGAAATCCAAGTGATAATAACAATTAATTACCTTTATTTTCTGGGGTGTAGAGGAAACAGAAAAAAATTAGGTTCAAAAACTAGATAGGGCTTCAAAGATTGGGTAGCAAATAAATTTTTTAGCATAAGTCTCAGGAAATAAACCTGTTTTTTTTTTTTTAATAACTCATTGCTTATATGAAATTCACATTTAAATGGAGATCTCGCGGGATTTGGGAAGGGTTGTAAATCTGACAGCGCTCTAACTGGGTGACTTTGGACACAGAGCTTCCCCTCTCTACTTCTCTAAAATAAAGACAGTCACCGTCTGTGTCTACACGTACATATCAATAACAGGAGCAACAGGGTTGTCATGAAGACTAATTACATGAGAGAATATGTGTAAAGAATTTAAGGAGGTTCAAGGTCACAAGCTGTCACCCTATCTACAGAGATTAGGGAAGAAATGGCTAAAAGCAACAGACGAGTACAACAGCCACTAAGTTTAACATGAGTCTGCCAGGTGACTGTCTCTGGGCCTTTGCACGTGCTGTGCACTGCACCTGGGTAGCCCTCCCTTCCCTGATGGACTCCTGACGATTCTTTCTGATGCTCTCTCTCCCTGTTCACAATCCCTCATGCACTTCCTTGGAGCTCTTAGCCATCACCTTCATCTCAGATTCTGCCTTCCTGCCCCTCTTCCACCTACTCCTCTTTGCCTGGCCTAGCCCATGGTTGGTACTCCATGGATATTTGTGGCCTCGGTGAATGTACAAGGTCTGACAATTAAGTTCAGAAAGTCATCCTAGAAAAAGTGCTTCATACCTCATTACTGAATATCACTCGTCACCAGACGGTCAAGGGGAGCACTTGACAGGTGACCACTGTGATATTCAGCAATGAGGTACGTAGCACTTTTTCTAGGATGAGTTCCCAAACCTAATTGTCCAACCTCATATACATAGCAGCTCAAGGCTCAGGGATTAATGTCTGGTGTCCTGCAGCATGGCAATACCACAATGGAAGGACACGAGGATGGGGGTTCTGCCCTGCTCCCCTGCTGCAGCCCCAGCAGCTAGTAGGCACCTAATGGGACTGGTTTAATTCATCTGAATTGCTAACACTACTGAGCTGTGTGTGAAGTTCTGTGCCAAATGTGTTAAACATTTTCTCTACTATTAGCTCTTCACAACCAAATACTAGTATTGTGCCCATTCTACAGATGAGGAAGCTAAGGCCCAGCCAGGTAGAGTCCTTAGGCAAAGGACTCTACCTGCATCTGGCTCAGGTGGCCACTCTCCACACAGGAGATTCCAAATGGGACAGACCTGGAAATGAAGGCTTCCAACCTTCTCCAGAGGGCGACCTCAGCACTTCTCTTCTCCTCCCTGGATTCCAACTCCTTCTGTTCACAAAGTAGAGTGAATAAAATTACCAACCACACAGGGTGGTGGAAAGAATAGAAACTTCATGGGAAGTGTACACAGCAGGTGCTCAACACCTGATGGTCATCCTAGTTATCACAAAGCCCTGGGAAAGAGAGCTGCCCATTTGCAAAAGAGCACTTTGTAGTTGCTAATTCCTTGTAAAGGTGGAAAAATAGGTGCAGAGATTTCCGCCAAGATCTTCCCCAGAAATCGCCCCCAGCAGGCTACAGGACAGGGGTGTTACTTCCCAGGCACCCAGAGTCCCAGCCCACAGGTACAGGATGGGAGGAGACAGGAGTAAGGCAGGGATTTCTTCAGGGCCCCCGCCAAGCCCCCTCCCCACCTGGCCACTGGGTTCCATGCAAAGGACAGGAGGTGGAACGGAATGGAGGGAGCTTTGGGGGCTTGGAGTGCAATGGAGGTGATGTCTGTCTAAATCACAATTACCTCTGCCCCACCCTGCCCTACCACCAAGAAATTTCTGTCAATTTGCTCTTCCCACCAAAAGTTTCACTGGTTTCTCACCTCATTCAGTCTTTATTTGTGCATGTATTAAAAAAAATTTCCGGGGCGGCGCCTGTGGCTCAGCGAGCAGGGCACCAGCCCCATATACTAAAGGTGGTGGGTTCAAACCCGGCCTCAGCTGAACTGCAAACCAGAAAAACAGCCAGGCGTTGTGGCAGGTGCCTGTAGTCGCAGCTACTCGGGAGGCTGAGGCAGGAGAATCACCTAAGCCCAGAAGTTGGGGGTTGCTATGAGCTATGTGACGCCATGGCACTGTACCAAGGGTGATAAAGTGAGACTCTGTCTCTACAAAAAAAAAAAAAAAAAATTTCCACTGGGCATTTGTTATGTGCCAGCACCATCCATTCTTGGCACTAAGAATTCATTGATAAACAGACATGATTTTTGTCCCTCATGGGGCTCACAGTCTAAGGTGGGGATGGGAGATGCAGGGGTGGGAGACAGATACTAAATAGATAACAGGTAATTAGAACAGAGCAATGGGAAAGCCAAGGGGACTGTAAGTGCTCAAAGAAGCACCTCAGTCACCTGAGAAATCAAGGAATGCTTCCTGGAAGAGGTGACATTTAAATTGAGATGAGAAAAATAAGTGGAAGCAAGTCATGCACATGAGGAGGACAGAATGTTCCAGATAGGACTTTGTGAGGCAAATGTTCCAGAATGAAACTGAGAGACTGTCAGGGCTGAGGTGAGGATGTGACAGCACAATGATAGATAAGGTTGCTGAGGTGAGCAGGGCCAAGGAGGGCCTTGAAGGCCCTGGTGAGAATTTATGATTTTTGCAAGGGTACTAGGGAGCCATAGAAGGTTTTTTTTTTTTAATTTTTATTAAATCCATAATTGTGTACATTGGTGCAATCATAGGGCACAATGTGCTGACTTCATATACAATTTGAAATATTTTCATTGAACTATTTAACATAGCCTTCATGGCCTTTTAATCACTATATGAAGACATTTATATTCTACATTTAGTAATTTTCACTTGTACCCTTGTAAGATG
>CAUYRH010014581.1:0-39332 GCA_963574655.1 Perodicticus potto
GTAGTCCCAGCTACTCAGGAGGCTGAGGCAAGAGAATCGCCTAAGCCCAGGAGTTGGAGGTTGCTGTGAGCCGTGTGACGCCACGGCACTCTACAGAGGGCGATAAAGTGAGACTCTGTCTCTACAAAAAAAAAAAAAAAAAAAAAGACTCTGTCTCAAAAAAAAAAATACACTGGATGACTAAATGAGATGAACTGAAATTAAAGACAGTGATAGCATATTAAACTCTATAAAAGAGATCAGTGAGCCTGACGACTGAGGAAGAGAAACTACCAAAAATAAAGCACAGAGAGGAAAGATTTTTAAAAAAGAAGAGAGCTTTAGTGATTTATAGAACCCTGTCAAGAGGTCTAAAATATATATAATGGAAGTTCTAAAACAAGAAGAGCAGTAAGACAAGTAATTGCAGCCAAAATTTGTCCACATTTGATGAAAACTAGAAACTTACAGATCCAAGGATCTCAAAGAACTCTAAGTAAAATAAACATAATGTAAACTTTGCCAAAGCATGTATTAATTGTATTTCAGAAAACCAGTGATAAAGAGAAAATATTAAAAGCATTCAGAGAAAAATAATACATTTTATAGAGAGAAACAAAGATAAGAATAACAATAGACTTCTTATCAGGATCTATGCAAGCCAGAAAACAATGGAAATGACTTCTTTTTTTTTTTTTTTTCAGACTCACTGTGTCACCCTCAGTAGAGTGCTCTGGAATCACAGCTCACAGCAACCTCCAATTCTTGGGCTTAAGCGATTCTCTTGCCTTGCCCTCCCAAATAGCTGGGACTGCAGGCACCCACAACAACGCCTGGCTATTTTTTTTTGTTGCAGTTATCATTGTTGTTTAGTAGGCCCAGGCTGGGTTCAAACCTGCCACCCTTGGTGCATGTGGCTGGTGCTGTAACCACTGTGCTACAGGTGCCAAGCTGGAAATGACATTTTAAAGTATTGAAAACCAAATTTTATATACTCAGCAAAAATATATTTTAAAAATGAAGGTGATGGCTTGCTTGGCGCCTCTGGCTCAAGCAGCTGAGGCACCAGCCACATACACGTGAGCTGGCAGGTTTGAATACAGCCTGAGCCTGCCAGATAACAATGACAACTACAACCAAAAAATAGCTGGGCGTTGTGGCAGGTGCCTGTAGTCCCAGCTACTTGGGAGGTTGAGGCAAGAGAATTGCTTAAGCCCAAGAGTTTGAGGTTGTTATGAGCTGTGACACCACGGCACTCTACCCAGGGCAACAGCTTGAGATTCTGTCTCAAAAAAAAAAAAAAAAAAGGCTCAGTGCCTGTAGCTCAAGCAGCTAAGGCACCAGTTACAAACACCTGATTTGGCGGGTTCGAATCCAGCCAGGCCTGCCAAACAAATATGAAGGCTGTAACCAAAAAATAGCCAGGTGTTGTGGTGAGCGCCTGTAGTCTCACCTACTTGGGAAGCGGAGGCAGGAGAATTGCTTGAACCCAAGAGTTGGAGGCTGCTCTGAGTTATGATGCCATGGCACTCTACCCAGGGTGACAACTTGAGGCTGTCTCAAAAAAAAAAAAAAAAAAGAAGATGATTACCAGAGGCTGGGAAAGAGAAGGAGCAAGGAGGAATAAAGGGGAAAAACAGAATATAAATGGATTTATTAGTATTAAAATATGTACACTTAAAAATGGTATAAATGGTAAATTACAAATGCATATTTTGTAATTTGGTAAATTGGTGAAAGTAAATAAATAAAATGGTGAGGTTCACTTGTGGCAGGGCAAAGTCAGCCCACTAAAGTATCTCTCTCCTGCTGATTACAGCTAAAAATCCTGGTTAAAATATAAAAAGTAATTATCTGAGGACGCTGGAAATTAAACAAAAGCAGAAAGATTATAAAAGGAAGTTAAAACTTGGACAAATAACCACATGAGAGAAAAAAATATTTTCCCCTCAGGCAATCCCTTTTCCTCTGCTTGCCTCTCCTCTTCTGGTGCTTGTTTAAAACCCCTTCTACTTTTCTCATGATATACAAGTCCTAAGAAGATGGTGGGGTTTTCACAAATTTAGTATTATCACAAGGGATGAAGCAAACTAATCTACAGTGACAGAAAGGACATCAAGTGGTTGCTCAAGGATAGGGCTGAGGGGGTGGAAATGGGAAGAGGAACACAAGAAGAGGATTCTAAAGACGTGCAAAGCAAACTTTTGGGAGGTGATAAATATGTTCATTATCTTGATCACTGTGATATATATATATATTTAAAATATACAGATTTGGTAAGTTTTAACATAGATATACCAAATCTGTATATTTTAAATGCATATTAGTTATTTTACATATTAATTATACCTCAATAAAGCTAATTGGGCTTTTTTTTAATAAGGTAGTTTTACCGAGTGACTTTCTATTTCTGGGCAATCTATAGAGATCTTTCCTTGCCTTTTAAATTCCAGGTAGGATTGACTAGGCCATTTATCAAACTTACATATGACCTCTTTCAGAAACAAGTTATGCTCACTATAGATGCAGAGTAAATTTTCAGTAGGACAATCACTAAAAGGGTTGCAAAAAAGATTTTTATCTAATGCTCACTTCCATTTGTAAGTTATGCTAAAAATATATAAGTACGCTAAGATTCCTTAAAATCCTTTAACTTCTCAAATTACATAGTGTTCCTTGGGGAACCAAGCTCTTCTATTTGCTGCTGTCAATTGCCACCCACTCTTTCACCCCCATCTCCCTGGCATTCACTGAATCCACCAGCCTCCTTTTTCTCTCTTACAAATATCAACAAAGAACTGCTAACCAGCTTTTCACTGAGATGAAATCTGAATTCCTAAAGGCAAAAGGCCCACATATACCTTTTTACTGCCTGAGAAGAAGAGAATACTATTTTTTTTTTTTTTTTGAGACAGTGTCTCACTCTGGCATCCTGAATAGAGTGCTATGACATTATAGCTCACAGCAACCTCAAATTCTTGGGCTCAAGCTATCCTCTTGCCTCAGTTTTTTCTATTTTTAGTAGAGACAGGGTCTTGCTATTGCTCAGGCTGGTCTCAAATTCCTGAGCTCAAGCAATCTACCTGACTCAGCCTCCTAGAGCGCTAGGATTATAGGTGTGAGCCACTGTGCTCGGCTAGAGATTACTATGCTTTTGAGCCAAGCAAGGGCAAACACAACAGCTATAGAAAATCTTTTGTAATCTTTTTCTCACATATGACAAAAACCAGACAGCTGACAGAAGGAGAGGAATAAAAAGAAAAGACAGCTTACCCATGGAGTAGAGATTATCAAAGCTCTGGTGCATTCGGATAATCTCATAGTAAAGTTCATCATAGCTGCTGGGGGTTGGCAGGAATGTGTCACCATATGTGATAAACATATTAAAGAGGTTCACAATCTAAAAAAGAAGCAGACATCCATATACAGGCATCAGATTATTAAGATCAGAAATTATCAGTGGTATGCTGTAGTCTTACTGGCTTGCAAGAACTGATTATTACATTCTTAGGAATTTGGTAAGCTAGTTGTTAAACGCAACCATTATTAAAAATTCATTCATATAACTTACAATTAAATAAATTACATTAAAATGAAAGTAATAAATACTCAAAACTTATCACTTCCTTGTTATTTTCTACATTTACCATTATCTACTATTATCTACAATTGTCTGGGGATTGATTTACACCTCTACTATCTGTGTAATGTGAATACCATATCATGGTGTCCTACTGCACATCTCTTCCCAAGTCTGCATGATTCTGATGTCACACTGGTAGCTTGAAATTGGCCATGGTGAGTGTAGTAGTTATCATCAAATGCTAGGAATGAGGACTTTCCCCCCCAAATGTTGAATATTTACAAACACACACAGTAATATCCTAAGAAGATAGTCAAAAGGCACAATGCCTTCCTTCTATGAGGTAACTAGTCAGCTAAACAGACATCTATAATGTCCCTCATAAACCAGGTACAACCATATACCACTCATCTAGCTGGGGACATCTCTAGAGGCTTTGCTATTTACCAACATAGAGATTGCAGTAGTATAATATAGTTTCTCATCTGGGACCAAGGCTCATTATTCATATACAGAGATCTGACCTATACCCACTGCTACCAGACAATAATACTCTTATGAATGAAAAAAGTCCCAGATTTGCCAAAGACAAAGGTGAGAGTGAGGATCACCAGTCTAGAGACTCTGATCCAAATGGAAAACATGTTCCTGGTTCCCTGTATGGCTCAGTCCTGAGACTACCAGCTTCTGTGTCCATTTCTGCCTTATCATATGGCTTCAGAAAAAGAAATATTTGTTTTGTTACTCACCATAAGAGCTAATGTAAAAATGTTGTGTTTGGCCAAAAGAACAGTCTCATTTGACATAAGGAACTTCAGCAAATTTATCAAGGCTTTAAAAAAAAAAAAAAAAAAAGACATCAATAAGCTATTCAAACCATAATCAATAAAGTTAAATGAAAGCTGACTAACCCTACAGAAATCCGCACGGCTAGAATAAGTAAGTCTCAGCTATCAAGGTCTCTTTAAAAAGCAGGTAAGGAAGATACATTTGAGGAAAGCACACCTTTCCAAGTAGATGCCTGCTTATCTGCCCATAAAAGGTTTTTTAAAATCTGCTTCTTTTTATCATGTTATAAATAGCAATTAAGCTCAGAAATTTGACTATAAAACTGACATTTCAATGTTCTAAATTTACTCCCACATGGTGATTTCCCCATCAAATTTGCTCAATTTAAAAATGAAAATGAGGGTCCCCTTCCATCCTAGGCTTCTAGAATCTATTGTCACCAAGCTTTAGTCATGTTTTGGTTTCAAATGTCATTGCTAAGAGGGACAGCTACCCATTCCAACTGGTCACCACATCTGGCAGCTATACTGTGGAACCTATAGCTAGCTAGGCTCCCACTCTGGACAGAAAGAGAGCTCATGAAGAGAAAAAAGCTTTTAACTGTTCTAGCTATTCAAACAGCTTGCTCTAACCTCTTTTGACATTGACAACATTTATTGAAAAGTTCTCTTCTCTGTTTGGTAGTCCTTAGTGAGGGGAGAGATTGCTAAAAACTCAAGCAATCTCAGTATGGAGATTGCCAAAATTTCTAGGTTAACAATGCAGTTTTAAAGACTTTTTTTGCAAGTAAATATTTGCATAAAAGAAATTATCAGTTGCTCTATATTCATTCACCTTGGACATTTGTCCATGAAATGAATCCTGCTTCTATTCCCATCTTTAAAAATGCCCCTATAGTAGGCCCTATAACCTAGCTCTCACATTTAATGGGATATGATAAAGAAGGGGTTCAGCAGCTGCAGGCAATCTGTGGTCCTTCTGTCTTCTCTCCATCAAACCTCCACCTTCCCACAGAACCAAAAAGAAGCTTGAGCTCTCCATTTCTTTTCTTTTTTTTTTTTTGTAGAGACAGAGTCTTCCTTTATCACCCTCGGTAGAGTGCTGTGGCGTCACAGCTCACAGCAACCTCCAACTTCTGGGCTTAAGCGAGTCTCTTGCCTCAGCCTCCGAAGTAGCTGGGACTACAGGCACCCACCAGAATGCCCGGCTATTTTTGTGTTGCAGTTTGGCTGAGGCCGGGCTCAAACCCACCACCCTTGGTATATGGGGCTGGCACCCTACTCACTGAGCCACAGGCACCTCCCTAGCTCTCCATTGCTAAGACCATATCTTCTTCTTTGCCAGCAAAGAACTTCATTATTCCGTGATGTCTAAGCTTTGTGTGACATGTACTACTCTTAGGGAAGATATATGCATTCTTGCAGGAGTGGGGAACCTGCAGCCTTGGTGCCACATGTGGCCTTCTGGCTCCTTGAGTGTGACCTTTTGACTGAATACAAATTTTACAGAATAGAACAAATACTTTTAAGAAAGGGATTTGTTCTGTGAAGTTTGGATTCAGTCAAGGGGCTGCACTCCAGGATCTAGAGGGCCACACCACAGGTTCCTCACCCTCACTGGAATCCAACTCCAGACACCTGCTGCCTGCTATACAACACCCTCATTTGTGAACTCTTTACACATGCCCTGACTCAACTTCTCTGGGGCTTCAGAATGAAAAGGCAAATGATTAGCAGCTGGCCCTTCTGATGATGTCCATTAAGAAGTGATCTATTGGACTGGACCCCCCATTACCAACAAAAAAAGAAAAATGCTTTACAGGAGCCCATTTTGGATCACAAAACCTGCTTAGCTCCTTAGCACAGGGAATAAAGGGGGCTAGCTAAACTGCACATGAAAATGACTACCCTAGGCTCGGCGCCTGTGGCTCAAGCAGCTAAGGCGCCAGCCAAGTACACTTGAGCTGGCAGGTTCAAATCCAGCCCAGGCCCGCCAAACAACAATGACGGCTGCAACCAAAAAAAAATGGCCGGGCGTTGTGGCGGGCACCTGTAATGCCAGCTACTTGGGAGACAGAGGCAGGAGACTCGCTTGAGCCCAGGAGTTGGAGGTTGCTGTGAGCTGTGATGCCACAGCACTACCCAGGTTGACAGCTTGATGCTCTGTCTCAAAAAAATAAATAAATAAAGATGTTAAAAAAAAAAAAAAGAAAAAGAAAATGACTACCCTAGTCAAACTTTCCTCCTTAATGAAGATTACATTGCTGAGCTATTTAGGGGCTTTCCACCTCACCCCCCTAATCCCAGAGTTCAGACAAGCCCTGTTAAGGGGTAAACCACTTGACAATCAGACCCTATAAACTCATAAGAGACAAGGGATAGATAGGTACCATGCATGGCACTCTGCAAACCATAATGACTACTGACAAAGACAAAGTAGCTTTTGTACACATCCACTCAACAAAAGCTTTTGTCCCCAGCATACACAGCACAAAAGATGCAGCCTCAGCAGTGGCTCTGTGGTAATTAAGGGGCAGCAAACCTAGAGGAAAGGATGTGGGAGCAATGATTTATTGCTCCTCTGCTGGGCTACAGAAAGCCCTCATCTCTGGGATTCAGAGTCAGGCATGACAAAGTGATAAATACAAGAGGAGGAAGACAGCAATTCTGGCACAGATCAGGAGGCAACCTGTGTCCCAACTGCCACAGATATCAGCAGAGCCAAACAGCACAAGTGCTGCAAAATTCTGAGAGTTAGTACCACAGGGCCTTGCATCCTGTCCCTGTTAATTCAGGTCAGATACCCCACTGCACACACACACACACACACACGCCAGGGTTTTTTTACCTGGAAGCAGTAATTCTCTAGAAAGTATTTAAAAGGCAACTAAAAATGAACAATTCAACCTTAGACTTGTTCCCATAAGCCACAGACATCACAGACCGTAATTCCCCTTCGAGAGAAAATGTCCCAAATATCCCATAAATACTGCTTTTTTCCTTCATCATCTCCCTGCTTTCATACTCATTATATCAACTGTTCAGTGTCTGATATACCACTTGCAAACATATTCTCTTTTATCCTCTGACTTGATGTGATGGGTGTTCTAAGTCTCTGAGGCTTTAACATAGCTGATTATAGACTTTTAGAGCTAGCAAGGACCTTAGAGGTCATTTAATCCAATTTCTTCTTTTTGGGGTAAGAGAATGCCACCATACCCTCTCAAACTAGCTAGTGACTCAGGAAGAAAAGTTTGGGGTACAAAAAACTACCTAGTGATTAAAAAAAAATAAACTAGCTAGTGACTAAGCTGACCTCCTATTTAATGTTCTACCATTTCATTAAGAAGATTAAACAAATAAAGGTCCCAGATCAAGTTAAATGTTAAAGGGGGGTTGGGAGAACAGCTTAATGGTGTCCTTAGACCTGCTGACTGTACTGAACCTACACTTCTCTAGACTCTGACTTACAACTTTATCCATCTACCAGATGCTCCAGGTTATTTTCAGGTTGTTTCATCTCCTTTTTGTCTTGGTCCTCAGCTACTTGTTGAAGTATAGATGTTAAATACCTCATTATTGGCTCGGCGCCTGTGGCTCAATGGGCTAAGGCGCCAGCCACGTACACCTGAGCTGGAGGGTTCGAATCCAGCCCGGGCCTGCCAAACAACAATGATGGCTGCAACCAAAACATGGCCAGGCATTGTGGCGGGTGCCTGTAGTCCCAACTACTTGGGAGGTGGAGGTAGGAGACTCGCTTGAGCCCAGGAATTGGAGGTTGCTGTGAGCTGTGATGTCACAGCACTCTATCCAGGGTGACAGCTTGAGGCTCTGTCTCAAAAAAAAAAAAAAAAAACCTCATTATTACCTTTCTGCTACTCACTGGAAATACAAGAATATTTCCAGAAGCTTTGCTTAGCAGAAGCCACCCTCAGCAGGCTCTCAGCCAGCTCCTACCTCTGCTCCCTTCTCTACATCTCATCTCTCATACATCTCTCTTTCCTCTTCTTTGTTTTCTGCTTCCTCTTTAACATCATTGTTTTAAGCACATAACTGTCAACTAAAACTGTTCCTTATTGCCTTACTGAGGGTGTTCTCCTTCAAAATTAGGTACTGCATGTGAAATGTGATTGGATCTGGATATTAAGGGAGCCAAGACCCCTTTTCTTTTATGCAAAATCAGAACCAAAACAAAGAGGTCTGAGTATAAACAATTAATAATAACCTATTATGGTACAGAGGTTTACATGGCGTTTATTAATAACCCTTTATGGTACAGAGGTTTGCCTGGGGTTTAGACAATAAGCCAAACAAGAGAATTCCCTCCTGTTTCAGGGAGTTTCAAGGACAGTCAAGAACCGGCACTCAGGATCTCAGTGCCAACACACAAGTAGCACAGAGTTAAACTTGGCTGGCTCCTGGATCACCCCCCTCCACATGCACACACATATTTAGAAAACTGCGCTCGATCCACTTGTCCACTTGATATCATCTGGGCACATGACCAGCCAAACTGCTTCAAGGACGGTCACAGAAGTAGCAGTAAATACAGAGAAAAGTTAAGATAACCATAAAAGATAAGGGGTTGATTGTATAAACGTGGTATTAATTAAAATTAGTCATATTTCTGTAAGAGTTTGCTATCAAGTACAGTATGTGTTATAACCATTATGAAAATATGAGGGGCATATTGTACAATTTTTTTTTAACCTTTGGTTGATCATGTTTCTCACTGTTAAATAACAGTTTTTAAAGGAAGCAGGGATAAAGAGTTAACACAAGCCTCTTCCTAACCAAAGCCCTGACTCATGATCTGTTACATTTCCAAGGAAAAATGACTTTATGTATAGAAACTCAATTCTGTCTTTACATTTTTGCCCATTAGGAAAGCAGTGGCTGCTCAACCCCTCAAAACAGAATGGTACAGCCTGTTACAGAAAATATCCCTAAGAACAAGCTTGATAGTTGAGACCTTCTAAGCCTTAAGAGACAATGCCCATAGGCCTCATACTCCAAAGCCCCAAGAATAAATGGCACTAAAACACCAATATCAAACAGACATACATATAGAAATGCATTATTTCCTCCAGAAGAGTGAAAAATACAAGTTAATAACTATGCCAGAAGACACACAGAGCATTTCAAACCTTCCTCTTTCTTTTTTTTTTTTTTTTAGACAGAGCCTCAAGCTGTCACCCTGGATAGAGTGCTGTAGCATCACAGCTCACAGCAACCTCCAACTCCTGGGCTCAAGCGAGTCTCATGCCTCCGCCTCCCAAGTAGCTGGGACTACAGGCGCCCGCCACAACGCCTGGCTATTTTTTGGTTGCAGCCATCACTGTTGTTTGGTGGGCCTGGGCTGGATTCGAACCCACCAGCTCAGGTGTACGTGGCTAGCGCCTTAGCCTGTTGAGCCACAGGCGCCGAGCCATCCTTCCTCTTTCTGATACCTTAAAAAGAGACATTGACTTAGAAAAATCACCACCACCAAACTGCATTCATCTCATTTCAAAGTGAGAAAAACCATGGTCATAAATGGCAAAAACGGTTAACATTTATTAGGTACCTGCTGAGTGCTAGACATTATGTAAATCACTTAAATAAAGTACATATTCTCACTGAATCCTTTCTTAACTATTTGATGAAATAGGTATTATTGTTCCCATTTTACAGATGAACAAACAGAAATTCAGAAAGGCTAAATAAGTTCCTAAACTTAGAAAGCTCCAACTTGCATTAAGAGCAACATGATGGGGAGAAGGTCCATGAACTCCCCGCTGAGGTCTGTGAAACTATACTGGTTCCAATTAAACTTCAGTTAAAAAGAACATGTGTTGGATGTGTAGGATATGAGAGGCATATTGTACAATTAGTTATCTAGGGCCAACACCTATATGTGCTACCAAAAACCTTACCTTTGGTCAGAACTCCACGAATCAACCCCTCACAACATATCAAAAGTGACCAAGAGAAAAAAATCTATATGCTCAGAGTCCAACTCTCTTCTAAGTGTCTCAGGATTTCACTCCATTGGCCTAAGTCAGTTTAAGCTGTACCCTCTAAAAAACAAGAGGTTGAAAACAGGGGCTCAAAGAGATACTTGTACACCCATGTTTACGGCAGCATTATTCATAACAGCCACAAGGTAGAAGAAACCCAAGTGTCCATCAAGATGAATAAACAAGATGTGGCATAAATATACAGTGGAATATTATTCAACCTTCAAAAGAAAGGACATTATGATACATGGATGAACATTCTACAACACTGATGAAACTTGAAGACAATATTGTAAGCAAAAAAAGCCAGTCACAAAAGGACAAATACTCTGTGATTCCACTAATATGAGGTACCCAGAGTAGTGAGATTCACAGAGACAGTCTTTGCTGGGGTAGGAAAATAAGAAGGGAGGGCAGAATAAAGAGTTAGTGTTCAATGAGTACAGAGTTTGAGAATGGTAAGATGGAAAATGACCTGAAGATATTAGGTAGTGATGTTTGCACAATATTGAGAAGGTACTTAATGCCACTGAACTGTATGCTTAAAAATAGCTACAAGGACAAATTTTATTTTATGTATATTTTACTCCAATTTTTAAAAAAAGAGGTCAGTGTTTTTCTCCCCACTGACACTATTATGCACCCCACAAACACTCCAACCCAACTCTTTGTAACCTCTGCCTAGTTGACTGGCTGACGTTCACATCCCAGTACACCATACTGAGTACAAAGACAAATATACAAAGTTGCTTTCTCGTTTATAGAGAAAAGGAAAGGAGCCAAATATACTCAATCAACAAAAAGCCCATGGACTCTTAGGCAGGAATGCAGATACATACATCTTTGGCAGGTGTCAAGGCAACACTGTGGCAGTCTTCAAAATAATTATCAAAGCTAACAATGCCCTTACTACCAACAATATCCCATGAAATTCTTTAGGATCCTGGGTTTGACTCCTAATTCTTTCTGTCTCATCTAGTGTATGAGACTCCAGATACTTGGTCCTAAATACTCTTACACTGCTGCACTGAGTGAAAAATAGAAACATTACTGTAGTGAAATACTTGAAGTATTATATTTCATGTTCAATAAATTTAAGTCATAGGGAAGTAGGTGTTCCACATGCCCTCATGCCTTCATTGAAAAGTTTTCTCTAGCAGGCTTCTTGAAAACCTAGTTTCTGGACTCTTTTTTTCAGGAACTCCTGAAATTGGCTGAAATTGCTCTCTCTTTTAACTCTGCACTAGAGGCAACTATCAGTCTCATACTTAGCTTCAGCCCATGTCCCCTTCCTTGTGCAGGAGTATTGTACATCATATTCGGTGAAACACTATGATAGTAGTGTGTACAAGTTCTGACTTTTCTAAGCATGCAGATGCGGGTGGAATAAAAGATAGTATGCAGATTCGAGGAAGGAGAGCCAGGACTGGGTACCTAGATGGCTCCCTAAATCCCACATGAATTCCCAGAGGCAGAGGCACCCAAGCTAATTTTCAAATAGGAACTGTTCAGGACCATTCACTTCAGAATCCTGCTACCTTAAAGACGCCCCGTCTTAGTCCAGAAGGCATCTTGTTTGTAGATTGCTGTTCTTTGCCTTAATGTACCCTCTAGAAAGAGTACTTCCCCAGATTTTTTTCTACCCTGCTTTGAATTCAGAGGGAAGAAAAGAAAGCAGCAGCAATTGTGTTGCCATGTAGGAAGAGAATGAATAATGGATATGGGAACTTCTCCAGGACTAAAACCTGTCCCCCACATTGAGGTAAACCAGGTGCAGAGAAGAATAAGCCAATCACAGAAAGACACAATTAAGTGGTAGCTCAGATGCCTGCCTCAGAAGCAGAGGAGAGGCTTAATTATAAAACCAAGCAAATGACATTTAAATAAGATTAAAAACAGGAAAGAGACAGAACCTCCAACAAAGCACAAACAAACATTTCCAAAGGATCTAGTCAGAGAGACCTGTCTGTTTGAGCAACTTTTAAATATTATGAAGAGAAAGAGGCCAGGTGTTGTGGCTCACATCTATAATCCTAGCACCCTGGGAGACCTTGAGCTTAGGAGTTTGAGGAAGAGCAAGACTCTGTTTTTCCTAAAAACAGAAAAATTAGCTAGGCATGGTGGTGCACACCTGTAGTCCCAGCTACTCAGGAGGCTGAGGCAGAGGATCACTTCAGCCCAGGGTTCTAAAGTTGCAGAGGTATGTTGACACCACTGCACTCTAATCAGGGTGACAAAGTGTCTCAAAAACAAAACAAAAGAGAAAGAGATAGAAAGCAAAGACAAGACTTAGCCAGATCCTATTTTGTAGCCTGGCATGGAGCTAGCATAAAGTGCCACAGAACCCAAATCAAAACCTACTCATTAGGGGAGATGGATAATTTCACAGTGACAGAGGAAAAATATTAGCATCTCTTGTGTTTAGGAGCGAAGTCAAGGAACTCAAAGGACAAGCTGGAAATAGCACTAGAGCTAATGCCACCAAAACCCTGAGGCACTATAAACTCCAGCTAATTCTAGCATCTCTGGACAAAATCACCAATTACCCAGAGACATTGCCAGCCATCAGCAGGCTCACTGTCAATCAGCATAATGGTGCAAAGACTTACAAGCCAACACTTGCCAGTAGAATAATTTAAAAATACACTAGGCAGCTTTTCAGAATACAGACATCTGGCTGGCTACAACCTTAAGCACCTCACTGACACAGAGGCCAATGAATCAAACAAGAAAATGAAATTGCTTTGGTTGTATGCTATCCAGCCTCTCCAGGTGAACAAAGTACACAAGTCAGTATGTCAACAGCCTGCATTGCCTAAAGGTTCTACACTCCTGTAAATCAGCCAGAAAATAAAACAAATCAGGTTCCATTCTTACTGTTTTCCTTGCTGTTGATGTGTATCTGCTAAAAGGGAAAGTAAGATTCTCAACCATTTCCCATTCTCCATCTACTTGGGGACAATGCAGACCTCGCAATTACAAACCACCCTCCTCTTTATCATGAAAATGAACCTTTATGTGAAAGTTCCGGATGTCTGTGCAACTGCCTCAAAGCATGCTCAGAGCTACTGTCTTCTTCTAGGGCCCTAGAAGCTTACTACCAGCTTATTTTTTCCAACACTGCCCCACTGAATAATAGCTAAAAAAATCACAATCTACTGCACATCAATAAAGCCATCTGATATAGAACCAAGAACTTTACTTTCTGTCAGAATGAGAGAGGACCAATAACAGACCTGTCCTGCTCACTCAAGATCCAGAGAAGAGGAGTGGCGCCAGCCCCATATACCGAAGGTGGCTGATTCAAACCCAGCCTTGGCCCAACTGCAAAACAAAAAAATAGCCGGGCGTTGTGGCGGGTGCCTGTAGTCCCAGCTACTAGGGGGGCTGAGGCAAGAGAATCACCTAAGCCCAGGAGTTGGAGGTTGCTGTGAGCTGTGTGACGCCACGACACTCTACCGAGGGCAATAAAGTGAGACTCTGTCTCTACAAAAAAAAAAAAAGATCCAAGGAAGAATAATATTACTAGTATAGGCAGAGTAACAAATACACAGCTACGCTTTCCCTTGTCCCTTTTACTTGACAAGATGCTGATGGGCCTATGAGGCTGACATTTCTCTGGATAGGAAGTGACTTCATCATGTACACAGAAAAGAACAAAGAGCAACTCATTGCTCTTTTAGGGGCTTTTACTTACATGGGAATATTTTTCTCCTTCTACCAGGCTTTCTTTCCAACAGGCTAAACCTGTTAGAGATTCTTATCTTTTGCTTCTGCCAAGCTTCTGAGGGGATGAGAGAAAGATTCAAAATAGTATAAATTTTTGATTTAGCCAAATGTAGTGATTTGAAGGGAAAAAAGCTTCCTGGCATTCTTTTCTGCTCCTTGGGCTTTCTATACTGCTGTATGGAATCTTTTACAACTAAATTATAGAACGAAATACCTTCTAATGCCCCCTTCAAACTTTGAGAGGAATTGATTGCCCATAGAGGAAAGAAGGTTCTATCTTTTGCACATGGAAGCTAGAGCAGTCTTAATTAGGTATATCAGGCCTAGAATATATCTTGTGACATACTTGCCTAAGTCAGAGAAAATTTAGGAAAATGAGGAAGAATAATTTAAAAAGCAATTTTAAAAATAAGACACCAGACTGGGCACAGTGGCTTATGGCTATAATCCTAGCACTCTGGGAGGCCGAGGCAAGTGGACTGCTTGAGCTCAGGAGTTTGAGACCACCTGAGTAAAAGGCAGAAGATCACATCAGCCCACGGGTCTGAGGTTGCAATGACCTCAGGCCTACTAAAAATAGAAAAATTAGCCAGTGTCGTGACAGGTGCCTATAGTCCTAGCTACTTGGGAGGCTGAGGCAAGAGGCTCACTTGAGCCCAAGAGTTTGAGGTTGCTGTGAGCTATGACACCATTGCACTCCAGCCTAGGCAAAAGAGTGAGTCTGTCTCAAAAACAAACAAAAGGAAGAAAAAGAAAAAAACAAAAAGAAAAGAAATAATGTTGTAAAGTTATATAAGATGTCACCATTGGAGAAAGCTGGGTAAAGGGAACATGAAACTCTATGTTCTATTTTTGCAACTTCCTATAAGTCTATAATGACAGTTCTTTATTTTTTATTTTTTTCAAGACAGAATCTCACTATGTCACCCTTGGTAGAGTGTAGTGACATCATCATACCTCACAGCAACCTCGAAGTGATTCTCTTGGGCTTAAGTGATTCTCTTGCCTCCGCCTCCCAAGTAGCCGGGTCTACAGGCACCCACCACAACGCCCAGCTATTTTTTGGTTGCAGTTGTCATTGTTGTTTAGCTGGTCCAGACTGTGTTTAAACCCGACAACCTCAGTATATGTGGCTGGCGCCATAACCACTGTGCTACAGGCACTGAACCAGTTTTTTTAAAGTTTAAAAAACTAAACTAAAAGAAGCAATTAAAAGTTTAGAGTATAGTTTCTCAAAATCAAAAGGGCCAAACTGCCAATGCCTTAGCTATGCAATAACTGCCAGATAAATGTATGGCTAATGTCAACCTTTCTTTCTCTTGAAAAATCTAGTCCTGGCTCGGCGCCTGTGGCTCAATGGGCTAAGGCGCCAGCCACGTACACCTGAGCTGGCAGGTTCAAATCCAGCCCGGGCCCGCCAAACAATGACGGCTGCAACCAAAAAAAAGAAAAAAAAGAAAAATCTAGTCCTGTATGATGACACCAATAGCTTCCAACAAAAGGCTATCAATTCCCAGTCTCAAGATGCAGCAAACCAGAAGTCACAGGATTCTGCTAGCAATGGGAGAACCAGATGGATCCAGAACGCCGTGATACTCTCTAGGCTTTCTATCTTTCCCAATAGGTGTCTAAAAGGTCAGGCCATGTGCAATTTCTCTCTTTTTACAAATCTGTGAATGCTTTGGATGCTATTTAGCACAGTGAAGCTGAACAGATTGTTCTGGGGGATTTGGGGGCCTTTCTTCCTACAGGGAGGCAAATGTTGCCTAGTGATCTGCATCTGAGCATAGGAGTCAGGAACTCTAAGTTCTAATCATGACTCTGTTTAGTGTCTAGTTCTATGATCCTTAGCAAATCACTTAACCCTTCCCTATCTCCACTCCCTTCCCCATCAAATGGGTATAAAAATAATGACTTATCACTCGGGGATATGGCAGAGTGAAAGGGTAAGAAGAACTATGATCCATAGATAAATGTCGAGTATAAAATGCCAGCATAAATCTACCTTTAAATCAACCCAAGTTGGCTCGGCACAGTGGTTACAGCACCAGCCACACGCATCAAGGCTGGCAGGTTCAAACCCAGCCCAGGCCAACTAAACAATAATGACAACTGCAACAAAAAATAGCTGGGCATTGTGGTGGGTGCCAATAGTCTCAGCTAATTGGGAGGCTGAGGCAAGAGAATCGCTTAAGCCCAAGAGTTAGAGGTAGCTGTGAGCTGTGACACCATGGCACTCTACCTTGGGTGACAAAGTGAGACTGTCTCCAAAAAAAAAAAAAAAAAATCAACCCATGGTTTCAGACTTTGGAAAGTCACACAATTGAAATGTAGGCTGCCTCTCAAGTGCCCTTTCTTCCTGCAGTGGAAATAAAATAAGCTGACTCCATGAAGCTCTATTCAAGTGTTTCCTTCTCCAACAACTACCCACTTCTCTGGGAACATTCTGCTCATTGTTTGGTTAATGGCTTAGAAACCATCAAAGTTTCCACTTTTACTTGGTTAAAAGTAATTCCTATATCTGTGAGTAAGGAAGAAAGACACAACAGTGAATAACAATAGTGGGGGTAATTACCCACTACCCCCTTTCATATCAACTCAAATAAAACTAATTTGGAAGTCTAGACCTATCCTAGGTGATGAAGTCAGCTCAAAAGAAATGTTAACAACAAATATCCTACTGAGTTCTATCATTATTATTGTTTTATTATTATTATTATTATGAGGTTTAAACACAATATTGTGCTGCTTTAGAAGAATGTTGGTTCATCATTAATGGAAATTCTACATATTCATTTACCCATTGATTTATTTAAATGTTTTTTAAGTCCCTATTAAAAAGCCAACTAGTCTGTTAGTTAAGTTATAAACGATTAAGACACAGGCCCTACCCTCTAGGAACTTTTCAGAGGAAAGATGGATATTTAAACTAATCATTATGCAAACATAGCAAAACAATGTGATATGCTAAAACAGAGAAACACCTAGAAAATAAAATTCAGTGAACAAAATGGTCTATAGCCTCAAGAACTTCAGAGGAAGGCCAGGCGAGGTGGCTCATGCCTATAATCCTAGCACTTGGGAGGCCAAGGCGAGTGGATTGCCTGAGCACATGGGCCAGCCTGAGCTAGAGTGAGACCTCGTCTTGAAAAACAGCCAGGCATTGTGGCAGGCATCTACAGTCCCAGCTACTCGGGAGGCTGAGGCAAGAGAATTGCCAAGAGTGTGAGGTTGCTGTGAGTTAAAGCACCATGGAGGGCGATAAAGTGAGACTGTCTCAAAAAAAAAAAAAGAACTTCAGAGGAGACTGGTAAGCTAGTAGGCATACAGTAAATAAAGAAAAAAAAACATATTTAACTGGATATTAAAATGGTCTGTGGGCTCAGCGCCTGTGGCTCAACGGGCTAAGGTGCCAGCCACGTACACCTGAGCTGGTGGGTTGGAATCCAGCCCGAGCCCGCCAAACAACAATGATGGCTGCAACCAAAAAATGGCCAAGTGTTGTGGCAGGCGCCTGTGGTCCCAGCTACTTGGGAGGCGGAGGCAGGAAAATCGCTTGAGCCCAGGAGTTGGAGGTTGCTGTGAGCTGTGTGATGCCACAGCACTCTACTGAGGGCAACAGCTTGAGGCTCTGTCTCAAAAATAAATAAATAAATAAATAATAAAATAAAATGTTCTGTGAAAACAGAATTGGAAGTCTGTGAAATGCAAAATTAAGATAAGCGTTTTCATGTGGGATCATGGATGTGCTTTAAGGTCTAGGAACTCCCTGAAATTATATATGTGCAAATGGACATTTTTCTGGACACAAAGATGACCACAGGTTTCATTCAATTCTCAAAGATAAAGAACTTTTTTGCTAGGATCTCATCCAAAACCCAGTTTTCTATTTCTATCAGAGGAAAGTTTTAAGACCTAACCTTCTACTCAGACTAAGAGATTTGGGTAACCTAGAGGTCAGAGAACAGCTTTCAGCCTTTCTATAACTTGGTGAAAAATAGTGACTGCTGAAAAGAGGGCAATGCAGAGAGGTAGGACTTCTTCCTTTCCATATTCTAGTTAAAGTTAGCCTAAATATATTTCCCCACATACTCAGATACCATGGTGACAGGCATCATATAAATAGATAGTAGAAACAGGGAGTAGGTCAGGGCTTGTATCTGTAAAACCAACAGTAGGAAAAGCATATCAGGCAAGCATGAACCCCCAGCTAACACAACTGGCTCCTCTTTGCCCATAAGACCATGTCTGGGAATTCATTATGAGAATTTGGGGACCACTGGCTATCCAGTAACAAAGAGCTACTATAATCATAAGCACAGGAATAAAAATCAGCACTGAAGTACAGTGATACTAAACGCCTGCATTTCAAAACACAAAAAGCATCTGGACCCCAGCCAATTGCTTCCTAGATACCCAAGGCTTCTGTGTGTTTGAGCTAAGAGCACATATATTACCAGTCTTACTTATAAATAAAATTCAATCACAATTTGCAGCACATGTATGGGCAAGGATATATACAGTATACAAAAGCATATTTGCCATGATGTTTCACACACCTCCCCCCATTAAATCCATAAGTCTAGAAGGCAAAGAAAGAGTGAAAACATGGGCGTTCCAACATATGAGTAGCACCAGCCAAGGAGTGGGTGTATCCACCATAGCCACGCTTGTATTCCCTGAAAGCAATATTATACATTATGGGCTCTTATGGCATCAGATGTAGTGTTGTATTTTGCAGCTTTCCTTAACACCTGCTGCTGTACATCTCACTGTATACCCCACATGAAACCAAGGTTCCAGGAGGGCTCACCCAGTCTATACAGTAAAAGAAGCTAACCTCACTTGGCAGAGAACTCTTGTACAAACGTCTGACTTAGGAACAAGCTGCCACCATTGACATTTGGATATACCACCTATCAATCCATCGAGGGCCTTAGAAGCAACCAATCAGTTCTGAGATAGCACATAATTGATAACAGAAAGTTCTTGAAGACATAAAGTCAACTGACCAATGCAGGATAAAGAATGATCTCCTTTTTCACTATCACTACTTCCTAGCCAGAATGCCAAAATGCTAAAAGTCAGAAAACACAACTATAACAAAAATTGAAAAAAATCTCTCTAAAAAATAACTGCCTGTTTAAGAAAAAACGATGATGATACATTTTGGAATTTATGACATATGTAAAAATAAAATGTGTGACAACAGTCACAAAAGGACAGGAGAGAAGTTTCACAGTGATAAAAGGGTCAACTCATCAAGAGGACAGGGATACAAGATAGAGGCAGGAAAGTAATGGGAAGCCCTGAGCCTCAGGAGACAGAACAGGATGAACATGGATGGCACTGTGAAGAAGGGACAGGACAAAGAGAAAGCAGACGACAGATAATGAGAATGAGAGAAAGCCAAGGAGATCACAGGGGTCAGAGACAGGACAGCTAGGACAAAGGAAAGAAAACAGAATGAAAGAGACAATAAAACCAGAAGAAAATCAGAAGAACAACTACTACCACCAACTGATTAGTACTATAAACTGTAACTTCATCCAAATTACAGACATAAAACATTTGAACTTGTTATAAGTTCCATACCTGTACCAATATCCACAGATTTGCATCTTTTTTTTTTTTTTTAAACAGAGTCTCACTTTGTTGCCCTTGGTAGAGTGCTGTAGCATCACAGCTCATAGCAACCTCCAGCTCTTGGGCTTAGGCGATTCTTTCATCTCAGCCTCCCAAGTAGCTGGGACTACAGGCACCCACCACAATGCCTGGCTATTTTTTTTGTTGCAGTTTTGGCCGAGGCAGGTTAGAACCTGCCTCCCTCGGTATATGGGGCTGGCACCCTACTCACTGAGCCACAGGCACCACCTCAATTTGCATTATTTTTGTTTTCCCTTCAATCCTAGGCTTTTAGAGCCAAACAATCATATAACCATCCATAAGAAACAACAGTAGTCCTTTATATTAAAAACAGTTGTTGGGCGGCGCCTGTGGCTCAGCAAGTAGGGCACGGGCCCCATATACCAAGAATGGCGGGTTCCAACCCGGCCTCGGCCAACTGCAAAACAAAAAAATAGCCGGGCATTGTGGCGGGCGCCTGTAGTCCCAGCTACTTACTTGGGAGGCTGAGGCAACAGAATCACCTAAGCCCAGGAGTTGGAGGTTGCTGTCAGCTGTGTGACGCCATGGCACTCTACCGAGGGTGATAAAGTGAGACTCTGTCTCTACAAAAAATAAATAAATAAAAACAGTTGTTGTGGGCCGGGCACAGTGGCTCACATCTGTAATCCCAGCACTTGAGAAGCCGAGGCAGGCAGACTGCCTGAGCTCACACATTTGAGATCAATCTGAACCAGAAAGACCCTGTCTCTAAAAAAATACCCAGGCATTGTGGCGGGCACCTGTAGTCCCAGCTACTTGGGAGGCTGAGGCAAGAGGATCACCTGAACCCAAGAGTTTGAGGTTGCTGTGAGCTAAGATGCCACAGCTCTCTACTAAGGGTGACAAAGGGAGACTCTGTCTCAAAAAAAAAAGTCGTTGCTACCTACGAAATTCTACTAATATTAGTCCTTTCAATCTCTTTTAATCTCTAACTCTTCTGACATTCCTTTAATCTCAAACTCCCACACAATCATCCTTCTCTCCTAAAATACCAAAATTTTTGCCCCTTAGCGTTATTCTCCTATTCCTTCTTCACCATCATAGGCAGTAAGCAAAGAATTTGCTAATCCATTAATTAAAGATCTCTACTTCCCATTATGGAGGACTAAATTTAGAAAGGCAAACTGGGTTGGGAGGAAACCATGTGTCACAACAAGTGAGATTAATTCTATGGAAGGAGGCTGGGTCACTGACCTGTTTCTTATAAAGCCTCTGATATAAACACACCCAACTCTACGGAAAATACAGAAAAACTCTTCCATGTGTGGGTAACCATTCATCACTATAATCATGTGGAGAAGACTTTATTGCACCATCAGATCACAAAAGCCACTAGGCCTATCAGCAAGTGACTGCCTCAGAAAACATGTCTCCTCTGCTTTCCTGAAACCTCAAATTTAGTCACACAAAAGAAAAGGGTGGCAAGCCAACATTAATTGTATCCTTAGAGAAGAGCCACCTCCCCAGGGGAGGCAGCTACTTTACTGCTACCAAATGGATACAAAGACTAAAGTAAACACTGTAATTTGCTATTTTGTCTCCGGCACAGAGGGAGTGGCACAATTCACACTGTCTATAAACAGTAATAATGCCAGATGTAACACAAAGAACAGGATTCCCCCCCTTCTCACCACCCCCACCCCCTCTCCTTATGATATTCCTCCTGATATTACTCATTTTGAGGGAACACACAGAAACCTCCCTACAGTCCATATGCCGCTACCAAATGGAACCGAGTGAGAATCCAAGTTTCTACTGATTCCTCCTGCCTGAATTTTACTCAAAGAAACTCAAGAAATATTTGACTGTTTCTACTAGCTGACAAAAAATATAGGGAGGAGAAGGAACAGGACAAAAGTATAAAATAGATATGTGACATGCTCAAGTATGGATTTAAAAAAGGTTAAAATGTTAAAAACAAATTAGAAAAAATATAAATGAAAATAGAGGCATCCTAAACTGTCTTTTAAAAATCCATCTTGAGGCTTGGTGCCTATGGCTCAAGTGGCTAAAGCGCTAGTCACATACACCTGAGCTGGCGGGTTAGAATCCAGCCTGGGCCCGCCAAACAACAATGACGGCTGCAACCAAAAAAAAGCCAGGCGTTGTGGCGGGCGCCTATAGTCCAAGCTACTTGGGAGGTGGAGCAGGAGAATCGCTTGAGTCCAGGAGTTGGAGGTTGCTGTGAGCTGTGCTGCCACGGCATTCCACCCAAGGCAACAACTTGAGGCTCTGTCTCCAAAAAAAAAAAAAAACCCACCTTGAGCCTAGGCCTAGAGGCTCATAAAAGGTATAAGAAAAGAGGATAAATTCAGAAGAGAATGTTACCTGACCAGAGTTCCCTCCAGGTATAATGCAGGCGTACTCGACACTTCTTCTGGTAGCAAAGCAGTTTATGTACTACCTGAATGCAGCGTCTGTAACAAAGAGAAAAACTGAGGTAAACCTGAAAATCACAGATACCCTTTCTTTAGTAACCCAGCTTTGGCAGGGCCACTAAAGACACTATTTGTAAACATGTGCACATATAAAAAACAGAACTTCTATCTTTCACTTTCTGGTAAATAAATATCCCTCACCCCCAAAACACACACACACACGGCTTTTGTTACCCATTCTCCTTATCAATGGGAAAGGGAGCTATAACTACTTATAGGTGAATAGTTGATTAGGTACCTCTCATACCTTTCCCTTGAGTATCTTTCCAGGGAGGAAGGATAAACCAGTAGGCCAGAATCAGACTACTCCATTTGAAGTGAAAGATATAGGATACAAAAAAAAAAACAAAATTAAAGACCTTAAACCTCAGTATCTATTTCATTTTTTTGAGACAGAGTCACTTTGTCACTTTTGGTAGAGTGCTGTGCTGTCATAGCTCACAGCAACCTCAAACTCCTGAGCTCAAGTGATCCTCTTCCCTCAGTTATTTCATTTTTAGTAGAGATGGGGTCTCACTCTTGCTCAGCCTGGTCTTGAACTCCTGAGCTCAAGCAATCCACCTGCCTCGGCCTCCCTGAGTGCTAGGATTACAGGCATGAGGCACTGTGCCCGACTCTGTATCTATTAAAATGTTTTATTTAAATTAAAATTTACATCAATAGTTAAATTAAAACTTCAGTTCCTCAATTGCACTAATCACATATTAAGTGCTTTAAAGCCACATGTAGTTAATGGCTACCATACTGATCAGCAAAGATATACAGAAATATTCTGTTATCACAAAAATTTCTGCTGAACAAGATTACTTTAGCTCATTAGAAAAAATCAGTTATTCACATCTCAACAACATATATGTTTTTGAAGCCAGGAGTTACAGACCAGCCTGAGCAAGATAGTGAGACCCTATCGCCACAAAAAAATAAAAAATAAAAAAATTAGCCAGCCTACACAGGAGGCTGATGCAGAAAGACTAGCTGAATAAACTATCATGAGGCCACTGTACTCTAGCCTAGGCAACAGTGTAAGACCCTGTCTCAAAAAAAAAAAAAAAAAAAAAAAAAAGGACCAGAGTGTAATCCTAGTACTCTGGAAGGCTGAGGCAGGTGGACTGCTTGAACTCACAAGTTTGAGACCAGCCTGAGCAAAAGCAAGACCCCATCGTTACTAAAAATAAAAAAACTGAGGCAAGAGGATCGCTTGAGTAAAACTTGGAAGTTGCTGTGAGCTACGACAGCACTCTACCCACGGCAACTGCTTAAGACTCTATATCAAAAAAAAAAAAAAAGGCTGAGTAACAGCTTCCTTGCAACCGGGCACAGTGAGACTGGGGAGAGAAGACCTCAGGCATCTCTGGCTGGTGGGATCTGCCCAGAAACATCCCTTTGGGGACACACGGCGTCAGCATGAGACTTCTGGACCCATGAGGAAGACAAAAGCAGTGGAGAACTGGCAAGTGGTTGCGTGTGTTCGTTTGATCTCATCCTGCAGGCAGCTCTAAGTACAGCAGCAGTGAGATTGAAAACTGGAAAGGCCTTACCTGTGAGCTGTTTAGGTTTTTTTGGACTTGGCACTCAGTTGAACTACCTTGGGAGAACTTGAGCAAGAGTGCAGAGGACTTTAAGTGTTGTCTAGGGCCCCAGACTGAGCCCCTGAGCCAGATGGAGCTAATAGTGTTTGGCTGTGGGCCATGTGGAGCCATTGTGGGAGAACTGCCTCGGCAAGCTCCACCCTCAGGGTCCCAGAACAAGCATCAGGCGGGAGCAAGTAATCTTGTGACTGAGCAGCCTAAAGGTGGGGACTGAGATACCTTGCAGCCATAGCCCTCAGGGGCATACAGTGAGACCCGTTTTGGTACACTGGATAAGGGGGTAGCCACTTAAGGAGTGATCGATCCCAGTGACAAATGCTTTCCTGAGAAAGCTTCTGCTTAGCCCAGGTTAGCAATTTAAAGTGTCTTTTAAGCAGGCTGAGGAGAGATTTAGGCTCTCCACCCTGCGGGGTTTGAGAAATCAGCAGAGACCTCCAGTCTCCATCTCGTACAGCCGTATCAGCATTGTGATTAACATATCATACCCAGAAGATCATCTACTGCCCAGACCATATTCAGCAAGATAAATATACTGCTTTGTTTTTGGTTTGGTTTTGTGTTGTTCTGTTTTTGTTTTTAATTTCAACATTTTCCCTATAGATTTTTCTTTCCATTTTTTTCTTTCTTTTATTTCTTCTTTTTTCTAGTTTAAATATAATTTTCCCTTGTTACCTTTTTCAACAATTAGAACTTCATTTTTGCTACCTCTATTATTTGTTTTTCTACCTCTATTATTTGTTTTTTCCCTCAATTTTATCTCGTAAAGTTTTTGGTTTGCTTTTCTTGGTTGGATTTATAGCATTTTTGTCTTTCTTCTCTACTCAGTGGAGGTGGGGTACTGAGTCCAAACAGGCTGGCAAAGAGCTACTGACCTCAAGGGAACCACCCAACCCAGCACCCCCAGAGGTTGCGGGTTCTTAAGGTTGGGTCAAAGTACCCTACTGTACACTTATATTGCTCCTGTACCCCTCTTTCTGTGCCTCTCTTCTTTTTGTCAATATTCGCTTCTACCCACCCTCTCCTATCTCCTTTTTCTTTTCTTTTCTTTCTTTTTTCCCTTCTTGCTCTTCAATCTTCTCATCCTTCTGGTCCTGTACCAAAAGGACTCATCAAAACCCTAGTCCACAGGCATGGCAACTTAAAGAGCAGGACAAAGTGAAAGGAAAATTAGGACAAGGAAACAGATAAAAGAAATGACTCATGAGAAAGAATCAGCAGAAAAATCCTGGCATCATGAAAAACCAGTCTAGAGCAACTCCCCCACCCCCCGCCCAAGGGACTGTGAGTTAGCTACTGCAGAGGATTCTACCTATAAGGAAATGTTAGAAATGATAGAAAGGGAATTTAGAATACAGATGATGAAAACATTGAAGATAATGATGGAACCAATGAAGGAAACTACTGATAAAGTGGAAAATAACCAAAAGGAAATCCAAAAACAGAATCAAATAAGAGATGAACGATAAGAAGAATATAGAAAGGATATAGCAAAGCTGAAGGAACTAAAGCAGTCAATTAGGGAACTTAAAGATGCAATAGAAAGTATCAACAACAGGGCAGCACCTGTGGCTCAGCGAGTAGGGTGCAGGCCCCATATACCGAGGGTGGCGGGTTCAAACTCAGCCCCAGCCAAAATCCATCAAAAAATAGCCAGGTGTTGTGGCGGGCGCTTGTAGTCCCAGCTACTCGGGAGGCTGAGGCAAGAGAATCGCCTAAGCCCAGGAGCTGGAGGTTGCTGTGAGCTGTGACTCCATGGCACTCTACCAAGGATGATAAAGTGAAAAAAAAAAGAAAAGAAAGAAAGAATCAACAACAGATTAGACCAAGCAGAAGAAAGAATCTCAGAGCTAGAGGACAAAGCACTTGAGATAACGCAGATAGTTAAAGAGGCAGAAAAGAAGAGAGAGAAAGCAGAACATTCACTGACAGAATTATGGGACTTTATGAAGCGTTCAAACATACGAGTTATAGGTATCCCAGAAGGGGAAGAAGAATGCCCCAGAATAGAAACCATACTAGAGAATATTATAAATGAAAATTTCCCAAATATCACCGAAGATTCTGACACACTCCTTTCAGAGGGATATAGGACCCCAGGCCACCTCAACTCTAACAGAGCTTCCCTAAGACACATAGTGATGAACCTGTCCAAAGTCAAGACAAAAGAAAAGATTCTTCAAGCTGCCAGGAGTAAGCGCCAGGTGACATACAGGAGCAAATCCATCAGGGTGACTGCAGACTTCTCTAATGAAACTTTCCAAGCAAGTAGACAATAAGAAGACAATGGTCATCTACCTTTAATCTACTTAAACAGAACAATCTCCAGCCCAGAATTCTATATCCTGCAAAGCTAAGCTTTAAAATTGATGGAGAAATCAAATCATTTACTGATATACAAACACTTAGGAAATTCGCCACAACAAGACTAGCTCTACAGGAAATACTTCAACCTGTTCTACACACTGACCATCACAATGGATCAACAGCAAAGTAAGAACTCAGAAACTAAAGGACAGAACCTAACTTCCACAATGATGCAAAAGATAAAACTAAGCAATGGACTCTCACAAAACAAGATGAATAGAACGCTACCACACTTATCAATTATCTCAATAAATGGTAATGGCTTAAAATGCATTTTATTATTTCATTTAAAATGAATTATTAACAGAATTAATTACATTTGTTCATGCAGATTATTCATTAGTAACATGCTATTTGCAAACCAGTTTATGGCCTAGATGAGATTCATTTTTAATTTAATATTTCTTGTGTCTGCAAATAAATAAATGAAACTTCTTGGATCCCTTGGAAACCGCTTGTATTCTTTCCTCAGCAGCATTTTTTAGAACTCTCTCCTACTGTGGCACGTATGGTGGACAAGTCACCCATGTTGGACATTCACACGAGCTTCCCATAAACTTCCCAGAAAATGTAAATTAATAATGCTGAAGATACCCACCTGTTAATGATCATCAGGAATGGTCACTCAGGGCTGAATGTTTGGTCTTAGGTAAGATAATTGTATTTGAAAGTCACTATTTTTTTCTTTCATAAAAGCAAATCACAATTCATGTGGGAAAGTTATGTTATTATAGGGATAATCTTATGTCAACCACTCATTGTTTATTTTATTTTATTTATTTTATTTTTTGAGACAGAGTCTCACTCTGTCACCCTGGGTAGGGGGCTATAGTGTAACAGCTCACAGCAACCTCAAACTCTTGGGTTTAAGTGATCCTCTTGCCTCAGCCTCTCAAGTAGATGGGACTATAGGTGCCCACCACAACGCCTGGCTACTTTTTTTTTTCAGGCTCAGGCTGGTCTCGAACTCCTGAGCTCAAGCTATCCACCAGCCTCAAACCTCCCAGAATGCTAGGATTAGAGGTGTGATCCTGGCCCATTCTTAATTTTTAATGGGAATTATTTGCTTTTAGAGCTATTTTATTTCTCATAACAAGTTACTTTCAAACTCATAATAAATTAATACATACCTGGGATTAAGAACCACTGCCTCAAACCAAAACAGAGCCTGGACATTTGTAAATTTGGCAGCTTTGACGTCTGTGAGACTTGGCAGTCATGGGCTTAGTGACTGAGAATCCATTCTACATGCGATTTTGCTGAGGCACAAAGATGAATCCCATGGACTAGTAGATGGGAGGGACTCCATTAAGTACTGACTGCAACATTGCTCACTTCTTGTATCAAACCAGCATTAACAATTTGTACTGGACTTCAGAGTTTCTGTAGTTCTCGGGAACTGATAAAACTAAGTTTGTAGACATGACTCCATAAAAAAACAGCAATTCCTAGTGAGGCAGTAAAAAAAAAGAGATACTGTCTGAGGAATAAGGTTAGCCAGATTCGGGGTGACGTCTGTGGCTCATCAAGTAGGGCACCGGCCCCATATACCGAAGGTGGTGGGTTCAAACCCGGCCTTGGCTGAACTGCAACAAAAAAATAGCCAGGCATTGTGGTGAGTGTCTGTAGTCCCAGCTACTCGGGAGGCTGAGGCAAGAGAATCGCCTACGCCCAGGAGTTGGAGGTTGCTGTGAGCAGTGTGACACCACGGCACTCTACCAAGGGCGACAAAGTGAGACTCTGCCTTTACCAAAAAAAAAAAAAAATGGGAAAGGTTAGTCAGATTCATAAATGTCTATCAAAAATCATTAAGAATATGAAGATCCTGAAACTATAAAACTATTAAAAGAAAACACAAAGAAAAGTTCCAGGACACTCTTCTAGGCAAAGGCTTTATGGCTAAGACCTCAAAAGTGTCTGTACAACAAAGGAAACAATCGAGTGAAGAGAAAACCTGCTGGGTGAGAGAAAAGCTTTATAAATGCTTCATCCAATAATGGACTAATTTTCAGAACACACGAAGAATGTAAATAAATCAACAGCCAAACAATAATAATAACATCGTCCCACTAAAAAGTTGGCAAGGGAACTGAATAGAAGTATTTCAAAAGAAGCTATACCCTTGGCCAATATGTATATGAGACAACATTAACATCACTGATCATCAGGGAAACGCAAATCAAAACCATACTGAGTTATTCATCTTACCCCAGTTAGAATGTTTCAAAAAAACAAAAAATAACATAAAGGCAAAGATATGGAGAAAAGGAAATTCGTACACTGCTAGCAGGAATGTAAATTAGTGTAGCCATTGTGAAAAACAATATGAGGTTTCTTGGAACACTAAAAAAATAGAACTGCTATATAATCCAGCAATTCTTGACTGGGTGTTTATCCAAAGGAAAGGAAACCAGTATACCAACAAGATACCTGCATCTCCATGTTTATTGCAGCACCATTCATAGTAGCAAAGATATGAAATCAACCTAAGCGCCTGTCAGTAGATGAGTGAAGAAACTGTGGTATATATACACGATGGAATACCATTCAGCCACAAAAAAGAATGAAATCCTGTCATTTGCAGCAACAGAGATGGAATCCGAGGTCATTAAGTCAAGTGAAATAATCCAGGCCCAGAAAGACAAACATCACATATTTTAATTCGTATGTGGGGTCTTGGAAAGTGGATCCCATGAAGGTGGAGAGTGGAATCATAGTTACCAGCAGCTGGGAGGGAGGAGGGATGAAGAAAGGTAGGTTAAAGGGCACAAACATACTTTTAGAAAGAACAAGTTCTAGTACTCGATAGCACAGTAGGGTGACCGTGGTTAACAACAATAGATGGTATATTTCAAAATGGCTACAAGAGAAGATTTGAAAGGTTCTCAACACAAAGAAATGATAAATGTTTGAGGTGGTAGATATCCTAAACACCATTACACGTTGAGGTGATAGATATCTTAAACGCCATTACACATTGTGCACATGTATCAAAGTATCACATGAACTCCATAAATATGTACAAACATTATGTATCAAAATTTAAAGGAAGAATATGAACGTCATTCAAAATGTTCACTTCCACTTGACTGCTTTGTACAGAGGGAATTTAAAATTCTATCACTATTCACAAATGCCTCCAGACACATCCAGTTGAATGTGAAGGATCTTAGACACTCAACTCCGCTTGCACCTTTGTTTTCACTGTGAATTTGCATGACCCTGAAGAAAAGGTTGGCAGGACTCAGTCTAATTGCATAAATTCCAGATTAATGAAGCCTGAATTAATGAGGTTTCATGCCCTAAAGTATATCTTAATCCTTGTCACTGGGGCTAGGGATGTCTTTCCTGAAGAGGCTCCTTCCCCGAAGCACAACCGGCCTCCCTGGGCCACGTTGCAACTCGTCCTCCCCGCTCCCCAACTCTGATTCTTGCACTTGTAAATAACATGCTTTTCATGATAATTTCCAGGTAATTCTTCCACGTGAAAGGTTCACAAGAGCAAAAGGTTACCCAGGAGCTGCTTTGCATGGTGACTCTTCTCTCTACCTCCTGATTCTTGGGTGGAGTTGACCACCTTGAGATCTAAAATCCAATGAATCTCTCTCCTAGCCGGAAAGCTGGATTCAGATGAAGAATTACTACTCAATTTCAAAGTCTGATGCTTCTTTTAGAGCACGTCGGCAGGAAAGCAGTAAATACAAAGCATGAGCACAATCGATCACCAAAATTTAAATCAGAACCCATTTCAATTTCTTAAACTCTTAACTCAAATCTTATTTTCATGGGGTGCTCTTGATTTTGTGAGGCCTTTTTCTATTTATTGGCTGATTTCATCTTTACATAGATCCTTATAGATGATAACATATGTCAGTTCAGTAAAATAACATGTTACTATACCAATACAATAGACGAGGAAATCAATTGTGGAGAACCAGAGAGTGAGATGGTTCTTTAATTTTGCATTACAAAATATATGGGGAAGTTCACTAAAAATTGTGTTTTCTCTAAACTCTTGAGGTTTTAGTGAGGTGGGTAGGAGCTCAATTACAAATTGAACCTCAGTGCTCAAGAAGCAAATGTACTAAAATTAGAATGAAATAGAGAAGATTAGTATGGTTTCTGGTTAAAAAACCCCCCAAAACAAAAAAAACAATTGAACCATGATGGGGTACTGAGAACAGCTTTTCTAAAACCACATTGCTTCCCAGCTGGGCGAGCACAGGCTCAATGGACCTGTTAAAGCTCCACCAAAAATGTCTGAACCTGAACAAAATGTTACAACAGATGAGATATACTGCTTGTGCTTTCAGGAATACAAAGGGAGAGTCAGAAAAATTGGGGCTGCATGTGGGGACAGAAGGTCAAGAGACTTATTTTTTTCGAAACAGGTGACACTTAGGCATGCATTTATGTCGGTTAGATTGGTCCAACAGCAATCGAGGAAAAGGACAAGGCAGGACAGAAGGATGTGCCTGCAGGAGTGAAGTCCCTGAGAAGGGACAAAAGGTTGGATACGTGGCACATGGGGAGGTGGCGAAGACTCACAGAATTCGTGTGATGTAGGTTGGGTTCAAATCTCACCTCTGCTCCTTGGTAGAGACGTGTGAATGCGTGCATGCTGACCAAGTCTTAGCAGGCCCTTCCCTCACGTATAAAATGGAGGAAAATAAGGTCCCCAATTCACTGCTTTTTATGAACATTCAAGTAAATCATGCTTGCCGTGAGCCTTAGCACAGTACTTGGAACAAAGTCAGCACGCAGCAAAGATGAGCTATCATAGTAATAATGATTGTTATTGATAACAACAGGCACAGAGGCCCGGGGAGCGAGATCACAAGAAGATGCCTAAACCACCTGAGAATGCGAAAATTCAGTGTGTGAGAAAAATGTGTAAACAATGGTAATGCAAAACAGAATTAAATAATGATTCAGATTTCACTCCCTGCAGGGATTTGGAGGCTGGTGAAAAGCATAGGCTGCCACCTGTGAGGACACAGGGATGTCCTTATTTCATCTTCCTCTTTTCCTTTGCATTGTGGGATGGTCCGGGTCCTGCTGGGACACAGGGCTGGGTCGGTCTGCTGGGTCTGTTCCTAGTGGCTCTAACTTTCCTCCCCACAAACTCTTTCCCTCCCCACATACTGTCTTTTCTCCCCCATGGAGGGAGAAGGATTCTATTGAGATAGACTTTCCAGGGTATGTACATGTTACAGTCTTTCACATACGAAGGAACTAGACCCAGTTGATAAGAAGCTTCCTGGGAAACAGGACGGGACCCTGTTCTTGTTTTCCAGACTAGAAAATAAAATCACAAGGTGTGTATGTCAACAAGTGCACTGCTCACCAGCACTGGGTGAGTCTGATCACCTGACATCCCCATCGCCTGCTTCTTCTGCAGATGGGTCTCAGAGGTAAATAGCAGATTTCCCTCAGGATTTCAGCTACCTGGTGGTTCTATCATGTGTTGGAGATCCTTTCCCAGATGTGCCGACTGCAATTGAGTCTTCAGCTTTCTGTTTACAGGCCCATTCAGTTCTAAACTTTCATAGATCAGCTCGGAGCCTGTGTGCCAAGAGCAGGGCCAGTTTACATATCTGGTAATTTCTGAAACACATGGGTCCTTTCGTGCCTCACTCTGTAAAGTGAGGCCATGGGAAAGCCTGTAAGCTTCCTGGATTCCCTGGCTGCTGTTTACCTTTCTCCTTCAGGGGTCATGAAAGAGGCAGGGAGAGAGAAGGAGTTTATAAGATTGACATGTAAGTTTATAAGGACAATATCCAGGTGAGGGTGAATGTTCCCATCAAAGCAGAAATGATATACCAGATTGTTTTGTATTTTCCCAGAGGAGCCTGGTTATAGATAGCAGGGAGTGTGTCTCTTACATGGAAGAAGAGTCAGCAGCTGCTGGGGAAAAAATGAGAGAATGGAGTGCCCCTGAGCTACTCAAGGAAACCCCTGAACACTGGCTGTTGGTCTCCATTTGTGGCTAATCTACAGACTTTGGAACCGGCCAGTTGTGAGGGAGAATCCTGTTTCTGTGACTCACTAGCTGTGTGAACATAGGCAACTTTGCCCCTCGGAGTCATAGTTTTCTCATTTGTAAGAAGAGAACAATCAATGACTGAAATCCTAAAGAGTGATCCTAAAATGTTTCTTGCAGGACAACTCATATGGACTTAAATGATATACTTGTATATGAAGTGCTTAACTATTCCTTAAAAATAGGATTTTCTTTTTATGGTCACTTGCAAAGCTCAAATCACAGCTGTGCACAAGGGAACTCTGCACGCTGGCTGGCCGCCTGGGGCTTCATCTCAGTGGGAACCGCAGGCTTGGCCCTCCCTGTGCTGGGAGGGGAAGAACATTGTGGGGCAAGGCTGGCATGGGAGATGCCTAGAAATGACTGGGTGGTCCTCAGGTCCGGCCACACCCGGTCCAGTGGGCTGTGAGAAGCGCCCAGTGTAACCAACTCGCCCTCCATTCTGATCCCAGCAGACTTCCACTAGGTGCCTGCCCTGTGGGAAGTTATATTCTAGGTGCTGTGGATACAAAGATTGACGATGTGTGGTTTCTGTTTGGCCATAGCCTAGCTCTGGAAAATAAATAGTACAAACCACACCTCCAAATGCTGAGGCTTTGGCCAAAGGCTCAGAGGGTTCCTGAACCAGAGAGATGCAGAATTTCCCAGAACACGGCTTACTCAACTCAGGCTATCACTTTTCCCCCTTGGCACTCTCTGCCATGTACTGAGATAACTGAACCAGTAAGTAACACAGAGCTCAGCTTAATTGATTGCTGGGAAAACCCAAAAAGACCCTGAGGGAGTAGAAGGCAACAGGCTGTCCTGTGCAGAAAAAGGGCTGCAACCAGCATCTGCTGGAGCCTGACTGGACTCCCCTCGCGCCCTGAGGACACAAGGCTCCCCCCTGGAAGAACTCCTGAGTCTAGGGCAGGAGAGAGAGAGGCTCTCGGGTGGAAAGTCCCCAGGGCCTGCTGGGCTTGAGAGTCCTGCTGCTTGAATGGCTCCTGGCTGTGTCTTTCTAGGTCTAGATGGGGGAGAAATGGAAGGAAAGGAAGGAGGAAATTGAGACAGTAGAGGGGAGAGGAGGGAAGGAAGGTGGCCAGAGGCTTGCGGCCAGGTTTGCAAATAAAGTAAACAAATGTTGCACTCCAGGGGCTCCTGCAGGCTCACAGAACATCCCAGTGTATTGCATTCTTATCTTCTTAGAATTCTTATTCTCCCACCATCTCATTCTGAGGGATCTGGAAGAGGCTCTCACCCCAGGCACGCCCAGCTGTCACTCCGTGTGAGCTATTTAACCTTGGGGAGCTTGCCTTTCCTAGTCTGTTAAATGTGCATTCGACCGCAGCGCGCCAGCGTTCCACACACTGTGTTGCACAAGCAGTTTGCTGGGTTTCTTCCTCGAATTCATGGGAAGCGTAACATACCATCATCCTAAACATGGGGATTCCAGGAAGGGTCACCAGGGTTCCGAGCCCAGTTAAGTCAAGAAAACTGGCACACGGTCCCAGGGGCAGTTTGCTGTGTGAGGGAGCAAATGACAGCCCCTCCCCTGGGACCTGCACGGAGTTCCTTTGGAGCTGCCCTGCACGTCTGTGATTGCCGCCACTGGGCCCGTCACTGAGCCTGTTCCTGCAGATGTTTATTACACAAGCAGAATCTCAGGGATTAGCCAGCAAGCACTTCCCCAGTTCTTGCACGTGGGCAGCCTTCATGGGGCATTGGGCAGAAAGAACAATGTGGCAAATTCTGGGAAGGGCGTAAGAAGCCAAAAGTCTTTGACCTGCGGGAAGGGAAGCTGAGAAATAGTCCCCATTTCTATATGCCAGTTGTTTTAGGTGCATTTATTTAATCTCCCTAAACAGAATTAACAGTTTTTCCCCTCGTTTTGCAGATGAGGAAACTGAGGCTTAGAGAGCTTATGTCACTCACCTAAATTTATATAAGTAGCTAGTGTTAGGTCTGCAGTTGAATCAGGTTCTGACTTCAATATCTTTTTTTTTTTCTCATATCATGCTGCCTCTCACTAGATACCTAAATTTCTAGAACATAAGTGGACTCTTGTGACCAAGCAGCACATTTTCTCACATTTCTTTGCTCCTGATCCTACCTAATCTTTTCCTGAAATAATAAAACCAGTGGGACACCAAGGTGGTCTCGGTCTTCCTTGCACCACAGTCAGCACCGTGCACTTTTGGCTGAGTTAGTTTCCTTGCAGATGTTAGCAGAGAGAACACTGCCTTCGCCAGCTCCAGACAGCACATCTCTGGTTCTGTTTTCCCACAGCAGGAACCCGGGGGTCTGTCTCTGTATGTGATAACTGGCTACACATGTCAGCACGTTAGGGCCGAGCTTTGATGTGCGCTCTGCATGCAGCAGAGTCCTCGCAGCTGCCTGGTTCTGGCTTGAGCTCTGTGTCTTTCATCAGGTTCCCCAAGACCCACCCCTGCCTGCCAAGATGAAAGCGAAATGAAGCAGGAGGCTCCCTGGGAAACTCTCCTTCCCAGGACCTGCACTGGACAGGGCAGCAAGGAGATGCTGATCATTCCATGCTTCCCCACCTGGACTTCCCCTGGGGGGAGGACACGTGGACTATTGCTGGGTCTACCGTGTTCATGTCATCCAGGGCTCCCAGGGAAGAAAAGGTGACAGCAGTGAAGTGAAATTGCAAGCAAGCCTCAATCAGAATGAACATTTTTTCTTCATGTGGCTACCACCTTTCAGAGTTTGCAGGGTGTCATTGCATTTGTCATTTTGTGTCATTCTTGCATGAAGCCTGTGAGCTGAGCACAGCGGGAAGGAGCACCCCCCTAACGGGCACTTGGCGTGATGGAGATCGCATGAAGCCATGGCTCTGGGCTCTGGTGTGAGGACGATGTTCCTGGCGGTCACATCAGGGCTGTCTCTGTGGTGAGGTCTTTATGGTACTCTGTCATAGGCACCTCTTGATCTTCCAGTTGGGCCACTTCAATAAGGTTCCCATAAGTATGTGCCCAGCGAGTTAATTCTCTCTCACGCATCTTTTTTTTCCCTCCTTGTCCTAATTTCTTCTGAGTTTAAATTTCCTTTACTTTGGATACCATTCCCAGCTGTGATATTCAGAGCTAAATAGTGTACACATCTATTATTTCTGCTCAGCAGTTACTGTTTTGTACCACGGTCCAGTTAATGCGTTCAGACATAGTTATGAGTGTCTGGAATGCAATGTTGGGTGAACCACAATTTTTGTGGGTCTTTGAACATCATGGTGCTAGGGGAGAACTGAGCCAAAGATGCTGCTGACTTAACTTGGTCTATCCACTTGCTTTATCTCTCTCCCACTCTCCTTATCTTCCAGGGCCTTTTTAATTGAATAAATCATTTTACATGCTACTGTTATAGTACATTAAATTTGCACATGTATTTGAATGTATTTGTAGACTTTATATTCTGTTTTGCTGATTTGTCTATTCATTCACAATATTGCTTTGAGAATTATGACTATATATCACAACTGCTCGCACTGGATTTTGTTCGAACCTTAGAACACATAAAGAATCGTGTTGATATTTGCATTGAAATGATAATTGAATTTGTAGATTTCCTGAAGGATATTTGATAATTTGAGGATGCTGTGTTCCTAGTGAAATATAGCATATCTTTCTATTGGTTCTAACCCTTAGAGTCCTTCAATCTCTGCTTGTGTATTAGGCATGATTCTTATGCTTATTCCTAAGTCAGTGGTTCTCAACCTGTGGGTTGCGACCCACAGGAACTGTGTTAAAGGGCTGCACCATTAGGAAGGTTGAGAATCACTGTTCTAGGTTTTTCCTATTGTTTAGCTGTAGTGGTAAAAGAAGTGTTATCTTCTAACTGGTTACTATCTGTGTTTATGATGGCGATTGATTTCTACACATTAATTAACTCTCCTAGTCTCTAGTTGAAAATAGATTTTCAGTTCTTTCAGGTTTTTTCACATGTACAAACTTATTTGCCAACATAAATAATGATATTTATTATATTCTGTTAATACATTAGTCTCGAATGTTATACTCTAATTTGTTTTTTTATTAGAGCTAGTACCTTCAGATCACTATTAAATAATAGCAATTGTAGCATTGTCTTGTACTGTCCTGACTTCAGCATAAATCTAAATACTAGTAAGCATGAGGAGCTCAGATAAAAAGTTTTAGGGAGGCTCGGCACCTGTGGTTCAATGGGCTAAGGCACCAGCCACGTACACCTGAGCTGGCGGGTTCAAATCCAGCCCAGGCCCACCGAACAACAATGACAGCTGCAACCAAAAAAAATGGCCGGGCGTTGTGGCGGGCACCTATAGTCCCAGGGACTTGGGAGGCAGAGGCAAGAGACTCGCTTGAGCCCAGGAATTGGAGGTTGCTGTGAGCTGTGATGCCACGGCACCCTATCCAGGGTGACAGCTTGAGGCTCTGTCTCAAAAAAAAAAAAGTTTTAGGGAATATTCCTTTATTTTAATTTAAGAATTTTTAAAATTGAGAAAATAGGCAATCTTATCCTTGAAAACGTTCTATATTTGTGTATGGGTTTTTGTTTTTTGAGATGGAATCTTCTTTTGTTGCCCCGTAGAGTGCTGTGATTTCATAGCTCACAGCAACCTCAAACTCTTGGGCTCAAGTAATCCTCTTGCCTCAGTCTCCCAAGTAACTAAGATTACAGGTGCCCGCCACAATACCCAGCTATTTTTAGAGATGGTATCTTGCTCTTACTCAGGTTGGGCTCGAATTCCTGAGCTCAGGCAGTCCACCAGCCTTGCCCAGCCCTATATTTGTGTATGTTTTATCCTGAATATTTTTGTAGGGTATTATTAATACATATAATTTATAAATAAATACATACAAATATATTAGAGGGTGCCAGTTTTTAAAACTGGATCAAGTATGAAATAAAAAATGTTTGGAGACCATGGGTTTAGAGGCTTATAATAAAATTACTTTATTAAAATATTAACATTTATCACATATAATTTAATATTTCTTTGATAATGCAGAAAAACACCTCAGGATCTTGAATGCTTTAGGGTCATCATTATGGATACTGATTATCTTGTCAGTTGATAGAAGATTGGTTAACTGAAAATCAGTCATCTGAAGGCCTAAGTGCTGTTCTAAAAAAGGCTGATTTTTGTGGCCCTCTGGATGTCTCTCTATGCCAATTCCAATCAAGCAGCTGTACCTGGGCTCTCCCAGCCCTCCTGGGCTCTCCAGCACCAGGCAGGAACATGTGACACAGTCGTGGGTAGAGGGTGAGTTTGGACCCAGCTCCCCTGGGTCCTGCCTCACACAAGTTGAGCATCTTGGCCCTTTCTGGCAGAGGCAGTGTGTGTGTGTGTGTGTGTGTGTGTGTGTGTGTGTGGCGGGGGGACTGACATATGTGTGCAGAGCAGTCAAGGGGTGGGAAGGAACCAGACCTCATAAAGACCACTTGCTTTAGCACAGTGGTAACTTCCTGTGGGGGCCGCTGCCAGAAGTCTTCTTGAGTAGGTGATTCCAAAAAGTAACGAAACACTAGTACTTTGTAGTTATAAAAAGGGAAAAGATAGCTGGGGGGATAAACATCTCATCTAACAAATTCTCTTTATGGGATGTCTGGCTTTCTGCAAAGTTTTGCTGAACCAAGACATGTGATCTTTGTAAATTAATATGTGTGGTACAAAAACTCAAAACAATGTGCTGATTCTATTCCATAAGGACAATTCCCAAAGGCTAACGGCGATTTGGTTTACACTGTTAATAAGAGCAGGAGGTTGGAGGAGGAACCATGAAGTCCTGGAGATAAAAAGTTTGGGTTTACATGAAATGACTGATGTGAAATCTAGAGTGAATTGGATCGGAAATTCTCTTTCTCTCTCTGTTAATCATATAGTGAAAATTGCAAATGTAATTCAACCTTAAAAAGTATTTATTAAGCCCAATGAAAACACAGAAGCAAGACAAGATGTGGTGTCTTTTTATTAGGGTAGGGAATAAATATGTGTCAGATGGAGTAGATCACAATTTGTTAAAAAATGTAGAATTGAACAGCCAAATAAGAAGCACACACTGTGTTGTGAGAGGTCAGAGACCTCATGGCTGGGTGTTGGGATTGTGTCAACAGGAGTTTGGGTAGGACAGCAGGGCCAGAGAGAAGGAAGGATGTGTGGCTTAGGTCTCCCATCTCCCAGCAATGTTCCAAGACCACAGGCTCAATCTACCCGCTCAGCTTTCTGTGCAGGGTATTTCTGAAGGTCTGCTTCTCACCCTGAGAAAGCTGTTCCCTTTGCAAAGAAACTGAGTGTGTTTGGGAAAACCTAAATAGACTTTCCCTTCATCATCCCCAAATTTCTTTGGCCAATTTAGGGAGCCTAATGGAGCAGTTCAAGTTGGGGGTGAGGATTTTTAACTCATACTTTGTAATTATGAGTTCCATCATAATCTCAGTTCAGTATGTTATGAAATGTAAATTAAAGTTCTGAACAGTGAAAATTCACATCTTTATACTCAAAAGAGAAACAGAGCTGGACAATGTGCAAGTCATTTGTCCCCTAAGTAAAACAAGGCACCTTATTAGGCTGTTCCCACGAATTTATCTTATATAGACACCGAACTTTCTATCCAAAGCCCATCTTAAATTACTGCTTTCCTTTCCAGCGAACCATTTTCTCCCCCTGTGGGAGATACTTGTATGCTCTTGGCCAACTTAGTAATTATACAAATGTCAAGGTCTGTCTTTTTTTTTTTTTTCTGGAAGTCTATCTTTTTTAGCTGTCTAAAGCACTTTTTGGAAAAGAGGGAACAAAAGCAAAAGAAAACAAAGAGTCCCTAAAGACATTAAATCTTAAGTAGTTTATGACTGTATGGCTCTGAATATAATTTCTTTCCATGCTGCGCAGGCCAGGGCTGGAAGTCAGTCACCTGGGTCTGATCTTCTCTCAGTAAATAGGTACGTGACCTTCAGAAAATCTAACTTTTGTTCCAGTTTTTTCCATGGTGGTATCATTTTCTCAATCTATTTCAGCCAGTAAAAAGGTTGCATTGAAATATTAGATATGATAGTTTGACAAGTTAGAAATTTAATAAAAACTCACATAGAGTGAGTTTTTGCATTTAAAAGAAAACTTTCAACATGTTATAAACATAATATATGTACCTTCATGATATGTAGCAACGAGATCTCT
>CAUYRH010014582.1:0-13944 GCA_963574655.1 Perodicticus potto
ATTATTAAAGTTGTTGCCTTGTGTCCAATTTTTTTTGGGTTGCTTTTTTTATTTTTCCAATTCAAACCTCCAATGGTGTAAAACTGTCAACCCCAATTGGAAAAAAAAAAAAAAAAAAGAATATTCCAGTTGAGTGAAGGAGAAGGATAAAAGAAAAGAAGAGAGGTCACTGATGAAGCAAGAGAGAAGAAACAGGGAACAGGGAAGATGCTGTCCATCTACGGAGCTGTTCTCCCACATCAGCCACTCCTCATGTGTTCCAGTGCACGGACGCCACGTAACAGCCATGCACCAAGAAACTGAAGCCCATATCCCAGCTTCTTAAATGCTGCCAAACCAAAATAAAGGTGAGACCTAAAGCTGACCAGGGTGCTGGCAAGGTTGATATGGGGAAGAAAACATTCTGAGCTGCAGATTCAATGGGCAGAGTGAGAAAGGTAAATACTATAAAACCACTCAGGAATGCAGCCAAGGGGACTTCCATAATTGTGAAGATCATAAAATTACACATTCTAAGAGGTGTCAGACAAAGGTAGGAATACTTTACCACGTGCTTAATTTCAGGGAGAACTTGAAGAGATTCAAATTCTTTAACTTTTGCAGGATCCACATCTTCCTCTAGCTCCCACGTGCTTTCTTCATATGGCAGGGAGCACCACTTTACCAGGTAATGTGTCACTTCCTAGTGGGAAACAGGAGAGAAAACTTAATGTTCTTTTGAAGTCAATCATATTCTGCTAACCTCTGAAAAAGCACCCTACATGACAATACAATAATACCATTAAAACATAGGCCAATGTTAACAAAAGGAGCAAAATGTACAAAAAGAAGGGAAGAGGCTTTGGGAGAGGCAGACACCTACCTCCCCTGTTTCTGCATCCTTGGTGTGGGCCACCTCCAAGATGCGATCAACTTCCACATAGTCTGGATTGAACAAGTCTTCATCAGGCTAACACAAAACAGAAGACAACAGTTTACAAGTGTGAACTCTTGTCTCAAATCCAACACCCAGGTTTTGTCTTTAAGTGATGTCTGGGCTCTATCAACAAACACAGAAAGAAAGGGTTTGCTTGAGAATTAAAATCATTTCACAGACATTTCTTCGCTGTCCCCAAATCCTGCTCTCCATGACTAAATTCAAACGATCCAACCATTTCAGACGCTGCACTGTGGCTGGCTAATACGTGGGTCGCTCTGAAAGTTTGGGGATGGACTGTGTTATGGTCCCTTATTTCACTTCCGAGAAACACAGCTGAGAGCATCCTTTCTGCTTCACGTGTGCAACTTGCTCAGCTTATTGGTGATGCGTGGAGGGCTTCACTTGTTTCCCTCCACACAGATTTTACAATTCCTGATTTTTGTGTTTCTTAAAACTTTCGTAATGACCTATGTATTTCCCTGTTGGTCATTACTGGAATGAGCCCTTGGCAAGCAGGAATTAGTTTCTTTTTGATACAAGAAACACAGCAGCCAACACTGAAAGGGGACATGGGGGAAGCTTCCTGGATACTGACAATGCCCTATTTCCTGACCTAGGTGGTAGTTACACACGTGTGTTCATCTTGTAAAAATCAATTCAGATGTATGCTTAGTATTTATTTCTCTTTATGTACATTATTCTTCAAAAAAGCTTATTTATAAAACAACAATAAGCAACAATTAGGACTATTTTCTGTATATGTGGAGTAGTGCTAAGTGCTTTAAATCTCAAAGCTTACGGAGGCGATGCTACAGTTACTTTACACATGAGGAAACTAACTCAGAGAGGTTAGGTAGTAATGGCCAAGTCACAGGGCTACGTAAACTGGAACATCCGCCCAGGTCTTTCTGACACAAAAGTCCTTCTTCAGGACAGCTAGATTGTTCCTACTTTCTCTTAGGTTGGAAGGTACTTTAGGAACTATCTAGTTGCACTGTCTAATCAATCCAAAGAAAACCCAGTTTTCTCAGCATGCCTGGCAAACCCACCGCAGATTCATTTATTCCTATTAAGAAATTTACCACCTTCTAATATCTGATCCACTGTTGAAACAACTTTACTTCTCTCTGCCTATTTAGTACGGCATCATACTCTTGTATCATTATTATTACTGAATTATAGCCTAATTTCCTTCCTTGTAACTATCATTCGTTGGTATGAAGTGCTTCCTCTATAGCAGCAATAGGTAATTTTTTTTTTTTAGGATATAAAAGCGTAAGTTTATTTTATATTTTAGTATGAGAGAGAGAGAATATGGTGAGGGAGAAGAGAGAAAGAAAAGGAGCAAGAAAACTGTGTGGCATCCCAAAGAAAGAAAGGAGGAATGCCGGCCATAGGTAATTTAATTATTTCCTTCCTGAGTAGGCTCTTCAACAATCCCCTTCCCTGAGTTAAAAAAACAAAAACAAACAAACAAAAACCCCCAGTTTGTTCAACTGTTCATGTTGTGTTTTTGGACCTCAGACTGATACAGAGAGCTTTTATTTATGGAATAGTGACTATGAGCCAGGCACCATGCTAAGCACTTCTACAAACAGAGTGTCAGTTACTGTTCACAACAACCAAGTATGGAAACAACCCAAGGGTCCATCAAGGGATGATGGGTAAAGAAAGTGGGGTATATACATACAACAAGTTATTACCCAGCCTCAGAAAAGGAACTTCTGTCATTTGCAACGACATGGATGAACCTGGAGGACATTATGCTTAGTAAAATAAGCCACGCACAAAAAGACAAATACTGTATAGTCTCACTTATATATGGAATTTAAAATAATCACACTCATAAAAGCGGAGTGAAATGGTGACTGCCCAGGGGTGAAGAGGGGTAGTAAATCGGGAGATAGTGGTCAAAGTGTACAAAATTGCAGTTATATAGCATGATGAAGTTCTGGAGAGCAGTGCACAGGTTTGTAGTGGCAGTTAAAAATACTGCATTGTGTATTTGAAATTTGCTAAGAGGACGGATCTTAAAAGAGTTCTTACTCTAAGAAAATGGTAACTATGCGAGGTGATGGATTGCTAATTAGCTTGACTATAATAATTATTTCATCATGTATACATACATCGAAACATCAAGTTGTATACTTAAATATATTCAATCCTAATTATCAATTATATGTCAATAAAGCTAAAAACAGCAATAGCTCTGTCACCTGATTCTTGCAGGGATTCTATTAAAAGTCCCTTTTGTACATATGAGGACACTTAGGCAAGCGGACTTGGGCTGAGCGTGAGGGTGGGGTGGGGTGGGGTGGGGTGGGGTGGGGGAGGAGGGCAGTGACCACAAAGCCTAGGCTCTCACACCGTCAGGCCCACTGTCCGCCTCTGCTCTCCGTCACCCTGCTGTGCCTGGGCCCCAACCTCTGTCACTGTCTTCACTCAGTGAATCCGGGCCCCCAAATGAACTCACACCCCGAGATGAGATGCAGGTACCAGCAGGACTGCTGTGCTGGTGCAGCCCAGGATTAGCGTTGCTTCTTCAACAGCCACACCCTGCTCCTGGCACACAGGAAGCTTATAGGTAATTAAACTGGAAATATCTTTTTTCCTAGAATTGCCATCCAGTCATTTTCCTCACTTCAAAATTATAAAGATTCTTAAAAGACCAAGTAGGACGCATTTATTCCCACATTATATTCATCCTGGCCTGTCCAGGTAAACCTAGACTTTGACTGTGTCATTTATTCTAATTTGGTTAAAAAGGATTTAGTCAGAAGGCCTCTGCCTCTGTAGTGCACGGGAACTTGCAGCCTCTAGAGCAGTGATTTTCAACTGCTGTCCTGTGAAAATATTTAAAGATCATTCATCAAATTACTTTTGAAATAAATTCAAAGCACAGTAAACATGTCCTTTTTTTACTTGTTTTTGATCAACACAATTTAAGTGTGCCATGGAAGTTTGAGTGTGTTGTGAGATAAAAAAGGCTGAAAAACTCTGCTCCAGAGACTGAGTCTCCTTCACAGGTACCTTGGCCACCTCATATAGCAGTTGGAGATAATCAATATGAACATGCTTTACTCAGAACTGAGTTACTATTTATATCATAAGAATATTATTTATCTAAGTTACTAATAAAAATGTTGAACAGGTCAAGACCAAAGGCTTGGATATATTCCCCACTATTACTGCTCCTTAATTTCAAGGGTTCCAACCTCCTTAAAAGTCTTCCCATCCCATAAGAACATGAACTCCTGTTACATTATTTCTATATAGCATAACAAATTTCTTTTCCCAATCAAGGAAAAATCACTTCCTTCGGAATATATCAGAAAACAGACACACCGTTTGTGTAGGCTAAGGGGTCTGGATTTTGCTCCAAGAAAATGGAAAGTGCTAACGGTCCTAAAGCAGGGAAATACTTTAAGGCAAACCTTGCTCACCTGGGGACAGCCAAGTAATTATTGAGCACTGAGCCTGTGCCTAGTACTAATGATAGAACAGAAGGAAGACATAGGCTCTGAAAATGGAAGAAACAGACATGTAAACAAGCCACTACACTACAAATAATTGCTAAAATAGAGGTGTGAATAAAATGTTCCAAGAAGTATGGCGTGTATCCAACAGGGCTTTGAGAATGCCCTCCAATTCCAGTTGCCACCTTCCTTCCTCTCCCCAGCTCTTTATTAGAGGAACACCACCGTGAAAAACAGTTCTCTTGGGCTTTCAATCACAGAGAGGGCTGGGGCCAACTTTTAAGGCTAAATAGGATGGATCTCTGACATTATCCTAAAATAACTTTTTGTGACTTGAGGAAAAGGAGTACAATATGAAGAGTGAGCTGATGTCTGTGCAGTGAAATCTCTGAACAGTGAGCTGATGTGTGTGTGCAGTGAGTCTGTGAACAGTGAGCTGATGTGTGTGCAGTGAGTCTCTGTGAACAGTGAGCTGATGTGTGTGCAGGAAGTCTCTGTGAACAGTGAGCTGATGTGTGCGTGCAGAAAGTCTCTATAATTGGATGGCATCTGTGGAAATGTTTAGTATGTAGCACTAATGGCTACATTTAAAAAATAATTTTTATTGCTTCTTTTTAAGTTATCTGTGTAAAATTGAAAACTACATGTTTTAATAAAAGAAGAAAGGCTGGGTCCAGTGGCTCATGCCTGTAATCCTAGCAGTCAGGGAGGCTGGAGGTCAAGAGTTTGAGATCAGTCTGAGCAAGAGCAAGACCCTGTCTCTGCTAAAAATAGAAAACCTAGCCAGGCATTGTGGTGGGCACCTATAGTCCCAGCTACTCAGGAGGTTGAAGCAAGAGGAGAACTTGAGCCCAGTAGTTTGAGGTTGCTGTGAGTTATGACACCAGAGCACTGTGCCAAGAGCAGCATAGTGTGCCTGTCTGCTGGTCTTCTAAGAGGTTATGCCAAGTTATGCTCCCACTTAGTGTCATATGTGTTAATTCCGTATCTCTTCTAAAGCAATGGATAATGCCCGTTCTTACAACCTTCAAATACCTGAGAAGTAGAAACTAGAATATTCCTATTTGAATCTGTACTTCTTTGACTACCATGAAACTGACTACATTTGCATGGTCAAAGACCAATATTTCCTTCTTTCTGAATTCCCCAGTAATTTGTCCATTCCTATTTAGGGTTTTATATTTTCCTTATTAAGTTATAAGACCATTTCTTTCCCTTGAAGATGTTTGTCACGTGTATGTATATAATTCGTATGTGTGTGTACATATAAATAGAAAGGTTCCCATATTGGATATAAGCATATTCACAGATGTAAATTAGAAAAAAGTACAAGTAAATAATGTATATACACATTTTCTAATTATTTACCTAAGATGTGTTATGTGTTTCTGATAAACAGCACCTACAGATTTAACACTCAAATCCACTAGTCCTTCCTCCTGTTATAGGTACAAAACTTAGAAATTCCCAAGTTTACATTAATTAATTAATTAATTTATTTTCTAACACTTCTAGCTTTGTTTTTTTAAATTCAAACATTATGGTTTTTGGGATATCTTTGGGGGCTGGAGATGAAAGAATGTACCTTTCACTCTAGGTATATTAGTATTTAGACCAAGATGCATGTTCTTATGAGTTTCTAGTTTATAAGGTTTAATCCTTACACCCGGGTGGATAGTTTTTCTGGTGGCTTAAATCTAGTTTTGCAACAAATCAGCACACTCTTATTAATTTAACGTGAGCGATTAATCTGTAGAGGGACCTGGACTTAGAAACTTAAACCCAGTATTTAATGCTGCAAGAAAAGCAGCAGTCGAATGAGTCAGTAAATAATGCTTCACCTCAGTAAAAATGTGCTTCATCTGGGCTTGTTTATTCCTAAATCGCTTGATCTTCTGTGCGATGCGAGGATCCTTTTCGAGCTCTTCCATTGTGGCCCATTTACAATGTAAGTAGGAACTATCCAAAGACACACAAATTGTGAGACAAGCACGTAGCTAGCAAATGACTGAGCTTTAAGGTGTTCAATAAACAGGGTGACCGTCTAACACAGAAACAGTGGAATGGTTTGTTGAGAAACTGAGAGAGACTGGGCTTAGAAAAGCTTTACCCTAAGGGCAACAATAAAAAACAAAACAAAACGGAATAATTTCAAGCAAGTAATCTCTGCAGCTTCCACAGAAACAGAGCAGAAGAGGGCAGGTGTGGGCAAGTTATTATTAACACACACTAGTAGAGTGGGAAGGTAGCAGAATGAAAAAAAAATATAAAAGGGGGAAAAGAGAATACATGCCATAAGACAGTGCTGGGTAAACTTGAGAGTTGCCCATATAGTTTTAAAAAAACCCCAATCTTTGGGACCCACCAGAGTCTGAGTCAATTGGTCCTAGGTGGAACAAGGGCTTCAGTAGTTTTAAAAAGCTCTCTAAGTAATTCTACATGCAACCTATGTTGAGCATTCCTCCCTAAGGTGAATTGAGTCTGCCAAGATCTATGGGTCATGTTTTAGGCCTCAGTCTCTGAAGCTATAGAAGATAATAAAGTCACAGGGAAAGCAAGTTTTACCCATATAAAATCCAAACACGTGTAATACTTTAGATAGACGTACAAATTTCTATACTTAACGTAGAACAGCTCCAAGTCGAATGGAGGCTCTCCTGGGTGCACCTGCAACCAAGAACAAGCAGTTACCAGTCCACATCTCAGCCAGATCACCTGAGGTACCAAAAGAAAACCGATAATCGACACCTCTGTCTGCTTTCAGTAAATATTTCTTGAGGATATTCTCATTTTCTAGGTATTTTTTCTGATAGCTATTGATGAGGTTTTCCAAAGGCTGAACAAGCAGTTACAAAGTTAAAAAAGATTCTTCATGGTGTTCATCCAAGGTCCAGGATGGAACGACATTCAGTTGATCAACCCAAACTGACTCAAGGTTCTGAGGAATGTCAGGACTGGAACCTGCTGCAGAAATAACCACATTTACCTCTGGCATCCCCTCAGACTCCTACTCCTAAAATACCAATGGTATTTATTCTCTCTCCAAGTAAGGAAGTCTACTTTCATAAACACACCTGCAGTGAAGATGAAGCTACGCCACTACCAACATGCTCTCCCACTCCAAGGGGTTCTCTAGCAGAGTCCTACAATGGCCCTGAGATGTCTGAAGAAAAAACCCACAACATTTCCACTAGGATTCTTTTTCCATCTCTTCTTGGTCCTCTAATGACTCATATTGGACTATAGAAACCAAGGGATAAACACCTTTCGTTAGAATCACAATGGAGAAAATTATCAGTTTAAGCCATTCCGGATCCTGCAGAGTTTCATGTCCTAAAATCCTTCATGGTGGTGAAAGGTGGTGAAAGTAAGCGTTGACTAGACAGACAACATTCATGCCTTTCTCTCACTCTAGCCAAGAATGACCATTCTAGGTTCTAGCCAATCTGTGCTAGGGATACAAAGACAGAAACCTGCGCCACTGACCTCCTGGACGGTCTTGGACGCCAAGATCTTCTCAATGATGTTTGCATCATCTTCTGGAGGCTCCTGGAGACAAAGATTAAAAAGAAAAAAGAAATTGCTGGAATCACAGAACCCAAGAAAAATAATTCTGCAAGAAGTAACTACAATGGGTACTACTTTATTGAAAAGTTCACCTTTGAGTAATGAGGGCTCCCTCCTATCAGCCCATGGACTGGTCAAAAGATCACAAACATTTTGCAATACGAGAATTTAAAGGTGTGCGTTTCTCATTTCTGGGCACAACCCTATCAGGAAAGCAGAGAAGTTTTTCTCTTTTTCAGATTTAATTCCAGATCTGCATTTAACTAAAATTGGTTCCAGGGCCTACCTTCTCTGCAAAACTACCTATATATACTGCTGCATAAAATTTTCAAAAAGCTGTGGAAAAAAGTCTGGGGATCTTAGAATCAGGAAGTCCCAACTCTAACATCTACCAGCTACTATCTTTGGGCAAATCAATTAACACCACTTATTTTCCAAAGCCATCAAAATAGGAGTTAAAAATGTGTATCTCATTGGGTACCAACTTTCCTTTCTGTACCTGGCAAGAGCTTTCTGTTTCACTGATCATCCTTGGCATGTAAATCTCAGTTGAAAATAAATTAATTAATTCCTTTCCTATCCTAGTTATGCATCAACATTTTAGGCTCCTAAGCTCCACGAAATCTTTCTATAAAGTATGATTTAAAAAGCAACAACAACAACGCCCTGAATTAAAAATGACAAATGTAAAATAAGGATGCACTGAGTCAGAATACTCCTGTTTAACATTCTTCCCAGGACTCTGAGCAGTTTGATTTCTCAGCGGTTTCATATGCACTATGACCTTTCCAGATCACAGTATGAGACTTAAAACATATATGAATGCAATTAATTTGTGCCACCAATAGAGTATTAGCTATGGCTTTTAAGCTGTTCTCTTAATCTTTGGTTTTCTGTAGCTTAAGATATACCTAGATATGGTTTTCTTTTTTGTATTTTTCCTGTTTGAGGGTTATCTGACTTTCAATGTACTGGTTGATATCTTCCATCAGTTTACACATTCTTGATCATTTATTGCCTGTTGAAATGCTGCTCTGCTCCAGTCTCCTCTAGCCTAGGACTCTATCAGGAACACATTAGATTTTTTTAACTGCGTCCTACTTGTCTCTCTTATGCTTTTACTTTTTGCTCTGTTCTATCCATTTGTTCTTTTCTGTAAACTTTTGTTTAAAATTTTTCCACTCATCTGTCTTCATATTCACTAATCTTATCTTCTGTTCTATCTAATCTGCTTCTAAACCCATACACTGGGTTCTGAATTTTATACACTGAAATTTTCAGTTCTAGACTGATAATCTGACCTGTTAATCTCATTACCTTTTTAGATTTAATTCTCTGTTGAAAGTCTTCATTTAAAATTTATACTGTTGGGCGGCGCCTGTAGCTTGCTCAGCGGTTAGGGCACTAGCCACATACACCAAGGCTGGCGGTTCAAACCCAGCCCAGGCCAGCTAAAACAACAATTACAACTGCAACAACAACAACAACAAAAATATAACCAGGCATTGTGGCAGGCACCTGTAGTCCCAGCTACTTGGGAGGCTGAGGCAAGAGAATCACTTAAGCTCAAGAGTCTGAAGTTGCTGTGAGCTGTGACACCATAGCACTCTACCTAAGGCGACAGCTCGAGACTCTTTCTTAAAAAAAATAATAAAATAAAATTTATACTGTCTACCTTTTCCTCCATCTTTTTTACTATATTAATTGTAGGTATTTTAAAGCTCTTTCCTGCCAACATGAATAGCTGGGTCCCCTGGTGTCTGTCCTACTATATGCTTATTCTCTTAGCTTTTAGCCACATTTTCTAGCCTCTTCAAACATCTAGTAATTTTTTAAATGTATTTTAGATGTACATAAAGAAGCAACTCCAAACAATATTTTCTGCCACAAGAGTTTCATATTTCCTGTTAGACAAATTGGGAAGGAGTGGTCTTCTTGATTCAGTCAAGGATTGAGTTTGGTCAGGACTGGGTTACTGTTTTAAGATTTATTTCAATCCACCTCTTGTTTTACCCTGTTGCTGTAGCATGAATGGTCAAGGTCACAAAAGGGGTGGAGGAAAAGACTATATATATGTTCCAGGCCCCTCCATAGTTGAGAAGCTAAAGGTCTTTCTTCTCTTGACCCCCAACATATGTGGAGGTTTCAAGCTTAGCTATTTAGTCTCTGATACCAAGCAGGTTAAAAATCTCACAAGTATCTTAAGGGGAGAATAAGTTTTTTCCAGCTTAGCCCACCCCTCTATGAGATTTTTGTCTTGCAAGTACCAGAAGACTATGAGATTTCAATCTGCCTTGTGGCTGAATTCCTAGTTTCTCCAGATACCCCAGAATTCAGCAAAAGTCTGTTGAAGAAATCCCCTCACTTTGGGGCTTCCTTTAGCTTCCAAACATTTCACCATCCGTGTATATTTAGTCACCACCAGAGTCATATGGTTTCTCTTTAACCCAGAATAGTCCTACATCCGGGCCAAGCCTGATTCCATGTAACCCATTCTGGTTATCTTTTTCTTTAGCACTTATTGACACTGATGTATTATATAATTTTCTTATTTTATTCGGTTTATTACTAGCCTCTTCTTACTTATGTGCAACCTTTGGAAGTTTTGACCTTAGTACTTTGGCTTAACATCCCATGAAGCTTCAAAACATGGCAAACATATGGAGGGAAAGACTGTATATATGTTGCAGCCTCCTCCATGAGGGCAGAAATTTCTGTCGTTCTTGTTCCTTGGTATTATCTCTAGCATCCTGACAGTCTCTGGCATACAGCAGGTGACCAATAAATAATGTTAAGAGATTTTGCAATAGAACATGATAATAGTAGTATAAAGTACCAGGGGAACTCAGAAGCCAAAGCACCTGGGTGACTATAAGCAGCTTTAGGAATGAATGATGAGCTGTGGGCCAGCCCTGACTTTCATCATTGCTGACCACCTTCCCTGCCTGCTCCTAAGTGTGAAGCCCAGCCTAGCAAAAACAAGCATTCACACACACGTCAAGGAACAATGTTCTCTTCCTTATACCAGATTGCTTCAAATGTTCTCTTATTCCTATCTACCATGAAGAATAATGTTTATTTTTAAATATCTCAAAAAATTATTATAGGTATGTAATATATGCATATATTTATTGGGTATAGGTAGCGTTTTAACACAGGCACACAACGTTAATCAAATCGGGGTAACTAGGGTTTCTGTCACCTCGAGCATTTATTAATACTTTGTGTTAGGAACATTCTAATTCTACTTCTTTAGTTATTTTACAGTATATCCTAACTCATTGTTGATTACAGTCACTTTACTGTGGTGCCGCGTACTGCTCATTCTATCTATGTTTTTTTCCTCATTAATCATTCCCATTTAATCTCCCCCCACGCTACTCCCCTTCCCAGCCTCTGATGGTAACCATCATTCTACTGTCTCCATGGGATCAACTGTTTTTAGTATTTACCTCCCACATCTGAGTAAAAACATGTGAGATTTGTCTGTGATTGTTTCCCTTAACATAACATTCTCCAGTTCATCCACGTTGTTGCAAATGGCAAGATTCATCCTTTTTATGGTATATTATATTCTATTGTGTATATGTGCCACAATTTCAATAAAGATGATTTTTGATGCAATGACTTGGATTGCTATTCAGAGTATTTTACTAGGACTAGATCCAAGGAAACTTTAATACAGGGATGAAGAAAGCACAGAACTTTACTCTGGGTACTAACGGGTTGAGGGAGAGCTAAACACTCTTCATTGTAGAAAAAGTTTGAAATAAAATTTCAATTTATTTTTTGGCACTGGTTAAAGAAGGTGTGAGCACTAGCATGAAAGAATAAAAAGTGATCATCTAATAGTGAAAATGGATGTTCATTCCATCCTAACAAACAGAAAAGGGAGCAGCATTCCCAAATCACACATTAAAGTAGAAAGGAAAATAAGTCTTTTTTTCTAAACAGAGATTGTGCATAAGTATGATCATGTGTGTATAAACACTCAGTGTATACAGATACACATAGATATAAACTAAATCTGCTTGCCAAACACACTTCCATAACAACCATCTGTTCCCAACTGCTTGGAATTTCCTCAAATTATCCTTCAAAGAAGACCATTTTAATTCATTCACTTGTATGTCAGAGCTTTATATAATTTAAACATTTTATTCTTAGGGAAAATTTCAAAAACTTTTAACCCCATCCACCCCAACTTCATCACCCACTTGATTTACTTCTATTTTGGAGGAGGTCTGCAACACAGCAATCACTTTTCAAATCATCGAGTAATCACTAAGTGCCAAGGGACACACAAAAGCAGCATCAAGCTCCATGCTTGGCGAACAGGGGACTGCCCTCATTCAGAGAAGACAAAATACACACTTGTCTTAGAAATGCCCCAAGGTAAATGCTAATTGGTATGACAGTAACTACAGTCTAATGGGAGTCCAGAAAGTGAGGACAGCTTGGATTTCAGAGTAAGCGCAGTTTCAGTTGGGCCCAAAAGAATGGTGACTCATAAAAGAGGACGGCATTGAGGAAGGAAAGGAGGAAGGAGCCTAGAGGATGAGTGGACAGCATGGGAGCCTGATGCCCGTGTGGAGCACGAAGCAGCCTGTCCTGTGAGAGGGAAGCAGCATACAGATGACCGGAGGGAGAGGGGGCAAATGTCTGGAGTGTGGCCACATTTTTTTTTTAAACAGACAAGAATTTTGATCTAATACAGTAGTAGTAGTAAAGAAGCAACCAACTCAAATTCTTGAGCAGGAGCCTGAGATATACCAGCAATTTTGTTGGGAAATTCGTCTGGTATTGGGACTAGATGGGGTGCGTGCAGGGTGGTATGGACACAGAAATCCGTCTGGTACTGGATTAAGGAGAACAGAGACTCGTAGCAGGGAGCTACAAAAATGTGTCTGTGAGAAACTCAACACTGGCCTCAGCACAGAAGGTGGCAGCAGAAACCAAGAGGAAATGAATATAGGAAAGAACCTGAAGAACACAGTGTGGTAACAGGTCGCTGTACCCAATGCAGAAATGGGGAGACTCAAGAAACCATCCCCCAGGCCAAGCGGATGGGAGGCGAATGATGAAGGGCCCCGGCAAGGCCCCTGCACTGAGTCCCACACGCCGGTGTGAAGCGACAGCCCCAGCAAGGCCCCTTCACTGAGTCCCACACGCCGGTGTGAAGCGACAGTGATGCCGAAGAGCAGCCAGGAGCCTGGGAAAAAGGGGTCTGTCTGCAAGTGAAGAAGCCTGCTTAGAGTGAGAAACAGTCAATGCCAGTGGGAAAAAAATACAGGTAAAAAGAAATGGAAAAAACAAGAGCCTGGGATAAAAGAAAAATATCAGTTTCTCATATTTCTACTACAGGAGTTAAAAAATCATACCTGTTTACATAATGGGTTTTAAACATATTTACTTATTCACTAAATAAATAAGACAAATACAACTAAGCACAAGTCTTTATGTAAGCTACTACTCAACAGAAACAATGCTTCTCCTATGCTACATTGAAATGATGATAAATTAAAAAGTGAGGTTAGGACTGCAACAACTAGGGCTCAGTAGTTCATGCCTAAAATCCTAGCACTCAGGAAGGCCAAGGCAGGAGGATTACTTGAGCTCAGGAGTTTGAGACCAATTGGAGCAAGAGTGAGAACCCCACATCTCTATTAAAACAAACAAACAAAACCCAATTATAGCACAAGAATACAGGGAAAAAGGAAAGGGAGGGGAGGGGACGGGGGAGGATGGGTGGAGGGAGGGCAATTGGTGAGATCACACCTACGGTGCATCTTAGTAGGGTACTGGTGAAACTTATTAAATGTAGAGTATCAATGTCTTTAGATAGTGATTAAGAAAATGCTATGAGGGCTATCTCTCACAGTACGATCAAAATGTTTCTGATTGTATATGAAGCACATTCTGCCCTATGATTGCACCAATGTACACAATTATGATTTAATAAAATTATTAAAAACAAACAAA
>CAUYRH010014583.1:0-25328 GCA_963574655.1 Perodicticus potto
GCGCCTGTAGTCCGAGCTACTTGGGAGGCAGAGGCAGGACACTCGCTTGAGCCCAGGAATTGGAGATTGCTGTGAGCTGTGATGCCACTGCACTCTATCCAGGGTGACAGCTTGAGGCTCTGTCTCAAAAAAAAAAAAAAAGAGAGAGAGAGTCAGTCTCAAGCCGTCGCCCTGGGTAGAGTGCTGTGGCATCATTGCTCACAGCAACTTCAATCTCTTGGGTTCAGGCGATCCTCTTGCCTCAGATTTTCTATTTTTAGTCGAGGTGGGGTCTCAGTTTTGCTCTGGCTAGTCTCAGACTCCTGAGCTCGAGCAATCCACCCGCCTTGGCCTCTCAGAATGCTAGGATTTTAGGCGGGAGCCATCATGCCTGGTCCAAAAATTACATTTTCTTATGGTCAGGCGCAGTGGCTAATGTCTGTAATCTTGCACTCTGGGACACCAAGATTGGTGGATTGCTTGAGCTCTGGAATTCTTTTTTCTTGGAGACAGAGCCTCAAGCTTTCACCCTGGATAGAGTGCTGTGGCATCACAGCTCACAGCAACCTCCAATTCCTGGGCTCAAGCGAGTCTCCTGCCTCCGCCTCCCAAGTAGCTGGGACTACAGGCGCCCGCCACAATGCCCGGCCGTTTTTTGGTTGCACCATCATTGTTGTTTGGTGGGCAGGCTGGATTCGAACCCACCAGCTCAGGTGTACGTGTCTGGCGCCTTAGCCGCTTGAGCCACAGGTGCCAAGCCTGAGCTCTGGAATTCAAGACTAGCCTCAGCAAGAACGAAACCCTGTCTCTAATACTAACCGGACACTGTGGCAGATGCCTATAGTCATAGCCACTCAGGAGGCTGAAGCCAGAGAATCACTTGAGCCCAAGAATTTAAGGCTGCTATGAGCTATGACACTATAGCACTCTACAGAGGTTGACAAAGTGAGACTTTGTCTCAAATAAAATAAAAAACCTGTTTTGTATGTTTCTCTCATTTTATACAGCAGTCACGATTTCTGCATTCTCAAAGTATATAGTAATTATATAATATATAGAGTATGTATATATACACATATGTATACACTATACTTTTTGTTTTAACCTTTATTTAGTTGTAGTTCTGTGGGTAATTATATTTAATGCTCACCATTAACTTTCTAGCCCATAGGTTAATCAATCTCTAGTCATTTTGTTTAATGCTTAATTCTGTAGTAGATAACTTAGGAAAGATTATGGGAACATTGCTCCTTGATTTCTTTTATGCTGATAAGGTTGTGCCCTTTGTACTTGTTACTTTTACTAAGTGTGAAATCTCTGATTTATATTTTCTATTTTTATCCTTTTTTAAATTTTCTTGTTTTGAGACTGAGTCTTTCTCTGTCACCCAGGGTAGAGTGCTATGGTGTCATAGGTCATAGCAAACTCAAATTCTTAGACTTGAGCAATCCTTTTGCCTCAGCCTCCTGAGTGGCTGGGACTACATGCATGTGCCATGATGCCTGGCTAGTTTTTTGGTTTTTAGTAGAGGCTTGCTCAGGCTGGTCTGGAGTTCCAGTGCTCCAGCAATCCAGGCGTGAGCCACTGTACCCAGTCTCCTTGCATATCTTTTTTTTTTTTTTTTTTTTGAGACAGAGCTTCAAGCCGTCACCCTGCATAGAGTGCCGTGGCATTACAGCTCACAGCAACCTCCAATTCCTGGGCTCAAGTGAGTCTCCTGCCTCTGCCTCCCAAGTAGCTTGGACTACAGGCACCCGCCACAATGCCCGGCCATTTTTTTTTTTTGGTTGCAGCCGTCATCGTTTGGCGGGCCTGGGCTGGATTCGAACCCGCCAGCTCAGGTGTACGTGGCTGGTGCCTTAGCCCGTCACGCCACAGGCGCCGAGCCTCCTTGAATATCTTACATATGCTGTTTCTTCTTCTAGGCAAGGGGTTGCTGTGGGTAAGTTGGTACTCTGATTTTCTCTCACTGCTTCGTTTTTAAGACATAGTCTTGAGAGTGTTGTGGTGTCACAGCTCACAGCAATCTCAAACTCTTGTGCTCAAGTGATTCTCTTATGTCAGCCTCCTGAGTAGCTGGGACCATAGGCGCCTACCACAATGCCTGACTATTTTTCAAGGTAAGGTCTTGCTCTTACTCAGGCTGGTCTTCAACATGTGAGCTCAGGCAATCCACCCACCTTTGCCTTCCAGAGTGCTAGGATTACAGGTGTGACCTACCTTGCTGGGCCAGTTCTCTCACTTTTAATAAGTTGTTTCAAATCTTTATTTTGGAACATTTTCTGAATTATATATGTACATATTTATATATGTTTTAATTTCCAATGGTTTCAGATTATAATTTGAAAACTTTTTTTTTTTTTGAGACAGAGCCTTAAGCTGTCACCCTGGGTAGAGTGCTATGGCATCACAGCTCACAGCAACCTCTAATTCCTGGGCTCAAGCAAGTTTCCTGCCTCCGCCTCCCAAGTAGCTGGGACTGCAGGCACTTGCCACAACGCCCGGCTATTTTTTGGTTGCAGGCTCATTGTTGTTTGGCAGGCCGGGCTGGATTCGAACCCGCCAGCTCAGATGTACGTGGCTGGCACCTTAGCCCATTGAGCCACAGGCGCCAAGCCTGAAAACATTTTTAGCTTGTTGGGGGTTTTTTTGTTTTTTTGTTTTTTTGGATTTTTTTGTCCTTGTTTTGGTTTTTTTTGAGACAGAGTCTCACTGTTATCACCCTGAGTAAAGTGCCATGGTGTCCTCCTACCTCACAACAACCTTAAATCCTAAGCTCAAGTGATGCTCTTGCCTTAGACTCCTAGAATGCTAGGATTACAGGTGGCATCCACCATGCCCAGCCTTGAAAACATTTTGTTTTATTTCCATAGGTTTTTCCCTTAATAGGATTCCTGCAATTTATATTTTAGATACTCTTTGCTTATCTTTAATGTTTATTTTCCTCTTGAATTCTTATCTTTTTCTTTTCTTTGTTTCTCTTTTATTAATTTATTTTTCTTTTTTTTCTTTCTTTCTTTTTTTTTTTTTTTTTTTTGTAGAGACAGAGACTCACTTTATCTCCCTTGGTAGAGTGCTGTGGCATCACACAGCTCACAGCAACCGCCAACTCCTGGGTTTAGGCGATTCTCTTGCCTCAGCCTTCCGAGTAGCTGGGACTACAGGCGCCCGCCACAACGCCTGGCTATTTTTCTGTTTCGCAGTTTGGCCAAGGCTGGGCTTGAACCCGCCACCCTTGGTATATGGGGCTGGTGCCTTACTCGATGAGCCACAGGCGCCGCCTGTTTTTTTTTAGAGACGGCATCTTAGAGTGCCTTGACATCACAGCTCACAGCAAACTACAGCTCTTGGGCTTAGACAATTCTCTTGTAGTCTTCCAAGTAGCTGGGACTATAGGCGCCTGCCACAATGCCCGGCTACTTTTTTTGGTGCAGTTTGGTCAGGGCCGGATTCAAACCTACTACCCTTGGTGTATGAGGCCAGTGCCCTACTCACTGCTCCATAGATGCTGCCCTAATTATTTATTTTTCAATTTCAGATTAATGTGAAGGTGCAAACAGCTAGGTTACAGTGGCATTTGTGAGGCTTTTAGTGACCTTTGGTGGCTTTATTGAAGTAAAATTCATACATAGTTTATCCATTGACTTACGTATACAATTCATTGGTTTTTGGTGGGTAGTAAGTACTTGTTTTGTTTGTTTTTTGGACACAGAGTCTCATTATGTCACCTTCTATAGAGTGCCGTGTCAGTCACAGGTCATAATAACCTCAAACTCTTGGGCTCAAGTGCTTCTCTTGCCTCAGTCTCCCTAGTAGCTGGGACTATAGGCACCCGCCACAATGCTCGGCTATTTTGTTTCTTGTTTGTTAAGTTACCAGGCTTGGGCTGAGTTTGAACCTTCGAGCCCCAGTGCATGTGGGCGGCACCCCAACCTCTGAGTTGTGGGTGCGAAGCCTACATTTTTAGTTTTAAAAAATTGGGGTAGTGGGCAGTGCCTGTGGCTCAGTGAGTAGGGCACTGGCCCTATATACTGAAGGTGGCGGGTTCAAACCCTGCCCTGGCCAAACTGCAACAACAACAACAAAAATAGCCAAGCATTGTGGCGGGCGCATGTAGTCCCAGCTACTCAGGAGGCTGAGGCAAGAGAATCACCTAAGCCCAAGAGCTGGAGGTTGCTGTGAGCTGTGACACCATGGCACTCTACCGAGGGTAACAAAGTGAGACTCTGTCTCTTAAAAAAAAAAAAAAGGGTAGAATACCTATAATGTATTGTTTTAATCTTTTTTTTGGAGATATAAAGTCTTGATCTGTCACTCAGGCTAGATTCAGTGGACTTCGGCCCTCAAGCTTCCCTCCCACCTCAGCCTCCCAAAGCTCTGGCATTACAGGCATGAGCTACTGCTCCCAGCCCATTTTAACCATTTTTTAAATATAAAGTTTGTTGGCATTATAGTCGCAGTGTTATAGATCCATGTTTACTACCTATTTTCTTTTTCTTTAGAGACAGAGTCTCACTCAGTCACCCTGGGGTTTGGTGCCATGGCATTATAGCTTATAGCAACCTTAAACTCTTGGGCTCAAGTGGGTCTCTTCCCTCAAACTGCCAAGTACCTTGGGACTACAGGGCCTCCCACAATGCCCAGCTATTTTTAGAGATGGGATCTCACTCTTGCTCAGCCTAGTCTTAAATACCTGAACTCAAGCAATCCACCGCCTCAGCCTTCCAGAGGGCTACGATTACAAGCGTGAGCCACCGCACCTGGCCCTTTTACTGCCTATTTTTAAAACGTTTTTATCACCCCTGACAGGAACTGCAAGGGTTAACTTGCACAGTATCCCTCTGTCCAACCTCTTTGAACCTCTAGTCTACTTTTGTCTCTAAATTAGTCTATCCTTATATCTCATTTAGGTGGAATCATACTATATTTGTCCTTTTAAGTCTAGCTTATTTCGCTTAGCATAATATATTCCGGGTTTGTCCATGTTGTAACATATACCAGGACATCATTCATTTTTAAAAAGGCTGAATAGGGTCAGGCACAGTGACTCGTGCCTATAATCCTAGCATTCTGGGAGGCTATGGTGGGTGGATTGCTTGAGCTCACAAGTTTGAGACCAGCCTGAGCAAAAACAAAACTCCCATCGCTACTAAAAATACAAAAACTGAGGCCAGAGAATTGCTTGAGCCCAAGAGTTTGAGGTTGCTGTGAGCTATGCCAAAGCACTCTCCCCGGTGACAGCTTGAGGCATTGTCTCAAAAAAAATAAAAATAGGGCAGCACCTGTGGCTTAGTAAGTAGGGTGGTGGTTTTGAACCCGGCTCCAGCCAAACTGCAACCAAAAAAGTAGCCAGGCGATGTGGGTGGGCACCTGTGGTCCCAGCTACTCAGGAGGCTGAGGCAGGAGAAACGTCTAACAGAGTGAGACTCTGTTTCTAAAAAAATAAATAAATAAAATAATAAAAATTAAAACCTGGGTTTGAACCCGCACCCCCTCGGTGTATGTGGCTGGTGCTGTAACCACTGTGCTATGGGCACCAAGCTGTTGTTACTGTTTTTAATTTAAAATTTATTGCTAGAATTTGACCATTGGTAGATTGTGATGAAAGTCCTGATCCCCAGCTTCCCTTGAATGAAAGGCTATGGCAACACTAGTCCTTCCTTTGATTAATAGCAGTAGGTGGCTGGACATAAGGAGCAATAACCCTAGAGGTGTTGTTTCAGGGTTGTCTGACTGTTTATTTTTGAACCTTCATAATGCCCAGTAGACTTGGTTGCTTGCTCCTTTTTTTTTTTTAGAGACAGTCTCACTTTATCGCCCTCAGTAGAGTGCCGTGGCATCACACAGCTCATAGCAACCTCCACTTCCTGGGTTCAGGTGATTGTTTCGCCTCAGCTGCCCTAGTAGCTGGGACTACAGGCGACTGCCACAATTCCTGGCTATCTTTTTGTTGTTGCAATTTGGCCGGGGCCGGGTTTGAACCTGCCACCCTCAGTATATGGGGCCAACGCCCTACCCACTGAGCCACAGGTGCTGCCCCTGCTTGCTTCTTTTGTTCTTGTTTATTTCCTTTCCCTCTTCTTTTTTTAGCTTTTTCCTAGAACAATAACAAACATGGTTTTATCTATGTTTGTGACCGGTTGCTATTAGGAAATCAATGTCAGAATCACTTTTATGTTCACCGTGTTACGATGTTTTTTAATTATAATTAACGTTACACTATCAAGACTAATCACACTGTTACGTGTCTTACAGGCTGTCCTCTAAGACTAAGTTTGGGTGTTTCCCACCAGCTGATTAAAAAATTTTATATACAAAGGCCAGTAATGGTGGGTCACGGCCTGTAATCCTAACACTCTGGGAGGCCAAGGCGGATAGATTGCCTAAGCATACCACTTTAAGACCAGCCTGAACAGGAGCTAGACTCCGTCTCTTAAAATAACCAAGTGTTGTGGTAGGCGCCTGTATTCCCAGCTACTTTGGCGGCTGAGACAAGGGGATGGCTTGAGCCCAAGAATTTGATGTTGCTGTCAGCTATGATGCCCTGGCACTCTATTGAGGGTGACAAAGTGAGACTCTGACTCCAAAAAAGAAAGTGTGTATATGTGTGTGTATACATACATATATACATATATATATAGATATAGTACATATATATAATTTATGCTTTAACCATTCATTGTGTTAACAACTTTTTTTTTTTTTTTACAGTCTCAGAATGTCACCTTTGATAGAGTGCTGTGGCATTACAGCCCACAGCAAGCTCAAACTCTTGGACTCAATTCCCTTGCCTTATCCTCCCAAGTAGTTGTAGTTGCCTTACAGGTGCTCCCCACAAAGCCCGGCTTTTGGGGGTTTTTTTTTCCTTTTGTTTAGCAGGCCCGGGTCAGGTTCGAACCCACTAGCCCTGGTTGATTTGGCTGGTATCCTAACCACTGAGCTACAGGCACTGAGCCCATTGTGTTACAACTTTGCAGTGATTATATAAATAATGTTTCTAATCATTGAAACAAAAGACAAAGGATCTTCAGTATCCATGAAGAGGAACATGAAATACTGTCTTTCTTTATAGTATTAATATAGAAAGTTAATAGCTTAGCAAACAATGATTTATTGTATAGAGGATGTGGGAAAATGCCTTTACTTTGAGGCTTTTCTTTTTCCTTAAGTTTTGCTCTGGAGATTATTGCTTAGAAAACTTTCATTCCTCCTTAAGGAAGAAACAAATTTCCCAGTTTTGTTTTTTATTGAGTTAAATCAAGCTTTTTATAACTCTTTCCTCTTGGAATCTCTCTCATGAATCCAACTTTGAAAAGTTAAAAAATATATACCTGAGTTCCAGCACTTCTCTAATGCTTGCTTTTCTTCCATATTTACATAATTTTTATGTATAATTGGCTCAACATTCTGGCTTGCTGCCCTCATGGCTTTGTGTTTACCAAACTCCATTTTAGTGTGGTCTCTCTTTCCACCTTTAAAATACCTGTGATGCAAGGAAGGCAGCCACTGGTAGAACAGTCATGTACAAAGAGAAGAGACATTTAAGACGTCTTGGGGGAACTTGAAGGAGAACAGCATTTTTGCAACATTTTATTGTGAAAATTTTAAAACTTAAAGCTGAGATGAAAGAATTTTTCTGTGAAGACCCCCCCCCCCATGTCCACTCTATAGATTCAACTTGTAACATTTTTTTTTATTTCAATAAGTTTGAAGATTCAAGTGGTTTTTAGTTATATGGTTGAATTGTGTAATAGTAAAGTCTGGGGCAGTGCCTGTGGCTCAAAGGAGTAGGGCGCCGGCCCCATATGCTGGAGGTGGCGGGTTCAAACCCAGCCCTGGCCAAAAACTACAAAAACAAAAAAGTAAAGTCTGGACTTTTAGTGTACCTGTCATCTCACCACCCTCGCTCACTCGTTTTTTTTTTTTAAGCTTTTAATTAATTAATTTGATAGGCCTAGGCCAGGTTTGAACCTACGACCCCTGCTACATGGAGCTGGCATTCTAACCACTAGCTATGGGTGCCCTCACCCCCCCCATCTCTTTCTGAGTCCATAATGTCCATTTTATTTCTCTGTGTGCCCCTATGTACCACATTTCTTTGCTCTTAAAAGTGAGAACATGCAGTATTTGGATTTGTGTTCCGAGTTCTACTTTGCTTAGAATAATAGCCTCCAATTCGGGCGGCACCTATGGCTCATCGAGTAGGGCGCCAGCCCCATATACTGAAGGTGGCCTTGGCCGAACTGCAAAACAGAAAAATAGCCAGGCATTGTGGCAGGCGCCTGTAGTCCCAGCTACTCAAGGGAGGCTGAGGCAAGAGAATCGCCTAAGCCCAGGAGTTGGAGGTTGCTGTGAGCTGTGTGATGCCACGGCACTCTACCAAGGGCGATAAAGTGAGACTCTGTCTCTACAAAAAAAAAAAAAAAAAGCCTTCAATTCCACCCAGGTTGTGGCAAAAGACAATTATTTTGTTCCCTTTTTATGGCTGAATGGTATTCCCGTGGGTGTGTGTTTGTGTGTGTGTGTCTGTATGTAAAACTTCATCCAGTCATCTATTAACATTTTATTACATTTATTTTTGTTTATCTGAGGCTGCTTGGCTGTGAATCCAGATAAAGGGAACAGCAAAAGCAGAATTGTCTGTACTCAGCATTTCTGCATTGAAGCTTATTCCAAATAGTTTTCTAAAGAAAAAAAAAACCTTTCCCCTGGGTGGCGCCTGTGGCTCAGTGAGAAGGGTGCCAGCCCCACATGCCAAGGGTGGAGGGTTCGAACCCAGCTCTGGCCAAACTGGAACAAAAAAATAGCCAGATATTATGGTGCGCCCCTGTAGTCCAGCTACTCAAGAGGATGAGGCAAGAGAATGGCCTAAGCCCAAGAGCTGAAGGTTGCTGTGAACTGAGACGCCCTGGAGGGTAGGGGTGGGGAAACTTGCCACTTATCCTTTGTCTTTGCCTTATTTAAGATTCAGTAACTACCTTTTGGGTGTGGCCTTGTTAAAGTCTTTTAAACAGGCACTTGTGGTCCTTTATTGCAATTTCACATTCGTGTACTTACTTGGTGTTATATTCTTTAAAATGATAATGTTTGCTGATATGATACAAAAACTTAGAGTGTGCAGCATCAGATCTTTATATTTTCTCCTTTTTTTTAATAGATAAGGAACAACAAGAAAACTGCCATCTTAGTTAAAGAAGTGAACCCTAAAAAGAAACTTTTCTTAGTTTATCGACCAAATACTGGGAAACAGCTCAAATTAGAGATATATGCTGATCTAAAAAAGAGATATAAGAAGGTATTTTCTCTTTTGTATGTTTTATGTGTATATTTATTTTATAATATGTTGAAACTAGGATAGTTTTTATCTATATATTAAGATAAACTTATATTGTCAATTTTTCTTATTTGGTTACTGTTTAAAGGAAAATACCAAGTTTTGTTACACTAATATCCCAGACTTTTAATGTTATCAGTGATTAAGAAACTTATAAGATGATTAATTTTAAAAAGCTTATGTTTACTGGGAGCCTCAGTGCTAACCACAAAATAATTATAATTTTTTTATCGTGAAGATATGTGAGACTAAAATTCCTTCATACCACCTCTTTGTTTTATTGTGAGCATGCCTCTTATATTTATATTTTGCAGAGATTTCTAGAAAACATTAAATGACTTATGTTTTTGCCAACATTATCATTAGCAATTTTACCCTATATTACTATTGCTTGCTAGTCTCATTTGAAAACAATTACAATTAAGTAGTTATTTGAAGAATTCATTATACATGGTGGCCATAAAGTTCGTGTGCAACCCAACTGATTTATTTTGCACACGAACTTTATGGACACCCTGCATAGGAGGAACCATCACAGCAGAACTTTTTTGGGCAGTTTTTGGCCGGCGCTGGGCCCAAACCCGCCACCTCTGGCATATGGGGCGGGGGCCCTACTCCTTTGAGACGCAGGCGCTGCCCATCATCACAGAACTTTTAGAATGGCATTCTAATTCAGCTAGTATCAAGGGCTAGGTTTTCTGCATAGAGATGATTTTAAAGTGGCTCTGGAATTACACACCAGATTAGGCAACCAGTTTATTTAAAATAGTACTATGGGCAGGCGCAGTGGCTTATGCGTATAATCCTAGCACTTTAGGAGGCTGAGGTAGGTAAATTACCTGTGCTCAAGAGTTCAGGACCAACCTGAGCAATACCAAGACCTTGCTCTACTAAACATAGAAAAACTAGCTGGGCATTGTAGCAGGCTCGTGTAGTTCTAGCTACTTTGGAGGCTGTGATTAGAGAACCACCTGAGCCAGGGATTTGTGATTGCTGTGACTTAGCTTGTTGCTCAGACACTCCAGCCTAGATAACAGAATGAGATTGTCTCCAAAAAACCAAACAGCCTTGGCTTGGTGCCCGTAGGTCACTGGTTAGGGCGCCGGCACATAACACCAGGGCTGGGGGGTTCAAACCTCACCCAGGCCTGCTAAACAACAATAACAACGACAACAAAAAATAGCCAGGCGTTGTGGCGGGCACCTGTAGTCCCAGCTACTTATGGCACCATAGCACTCTACTGAAGGTGACATAGTAAGACTCTATCTCAAAAAAAAAACAAAAAACCCAAACAGCCAGGCACGGTGGCTCATACCTGTCATTCGAGCACTCTGGGAGGCTGAAGCAGATAGATTGCCTGAGCTAACAGGTTGGAGACCAGCCTGAGCCAGAGCAAGACCTCATCTCTAAAAATAGCAGGGCGTTGTGGCACGTGCCCATAGTCCCAGCTACTCTGGAGGCTGAGGAAAGAGGATAACTTCAGTCCAGGAGTTTGAGGTTGAGCTGTGAGCTACACAGCCCTCTATCGAGGCTGACAAAATGAGACTCTGTCTCAAAAACAAACAATATGGCTCGATGCCTGTAGCTCAGCAGCTAAGGCACCAGCCACATACACTGGAGCTGGCAGGTTTGAACCCAGCCCAGGCCTGCCAAACAACAATGTCAACTACAACTGAAAAACAGCCAGGCATTGTGGTAGGTGCCTGTAGTCCCAGCTACTTGTGAGGCTGAAGCAAGAGAATCACTTAAGCCCAAGAGTTTGAGGTTGCTGTGAGCTGTGACACCACGGCACTCTACCGAGGGCGACATAAAACTCTGTCTCAAAAAAAAGAAAAAAAAACCAATAAATAAAACAAAATTCCAATGAAATTTTTGTCTTTATTTTTACAGGTTGTCTCAGATGATGCCTTGGTACACTGGTTAGATCAGTATAATTCATCTGCAGATACTTGTACTCATGCTTATTGGTTAGTATTTTCACATTTCTTAACCATATTTTCCAGAGTGCAATCACGATTTAAATACACCTTCACTCTTTAACAGTATTCCAATATGTCCTCATGAATAGATGAACAGACTAGCTGTTACTAGGCACAGTTCATTTCATCAGGAGTATTTATTAGACATTTGTAGCCTAGACAGTATTTTAGGTGTCCCCTCTTTTCATTGGTACTTTGTTATTTCTTTTTTTTTTTTTTAATTTTTATTAAATCATAATTATGTACATTGGTGCAACCCTGGGGCACAATTTGCTGACTTTATATACAATCTGAAATATTTTCATTGAACTATTTAACATAGCCTTCATGACCTTTTAATCACTATATGGTACTTTGTTATTTCTAACTAACTATGCTTTTGCAGTATGGATTTAACTGTCATCCTTTTTAGAACTTTTTCTTTCTCCACCTCCTCCCATTCTATTCTTTTATTTCTTTTTTCCTCATGCTTTCTTCTTTATTTTTAATAAAAGCTTTACTAATGTCTTAGTTCTAGGGAACTTATAAGATTTCAAGGAGATGCCTAAAGTAGCTTCATAGCATGAAAGAGAACTTGATGTTGTTGAGTCCTGGTGCTGATCCTGCTGTGCCCCAGCTCGCCCCTTCCAGTGTTCCTTTCAGGACATCGTATAGAGTATTTTAATACTCTGTAGGTGTTAATTCTGTCTTCAGTGTTTCCTCACCCATTAAGCAGTTAATATTTTTGCAGTGTCTGGCTTACATTGTAAACAATATTGGATGTAAATGAATTTTAGTTTGCGTTTTTTTGGGTGGGGTGGGGATTCACTATGCATGTAGGTAAGTTTACCTTAATATGAGCGCTGCCTTTCATTTTCATTTTGTCCTGTTGGAAATTACTTTACGAAAAGCCATTAAGATAACATGTTTTATAAGTTAACTTGTAAAAGTCCTCTATAACATTTGTGTTTGAGTTATAGCAAGAAAAGTACCCTGTACATTATTTTAATTTAAGAGACAGTCTCTGTCACCCAAGCTGCAATGTAGTGGCACAGTATCAGCTCACTATAATTCCAACTCCTAGACTCAAGAGATCCTGCTGTCTTACCCTCCCAAATAACTGGGACTTAAGTCATCAGTACACACCTAACTAATCCCCCCTCCCAACCCCCACGGAGACAAAGTCTCACTTTGTTACCCTCAGTAGACTGCCGTGGCGTCTACTCAGCAACCTCAGACTCTTGGGCATAAGTGATTCTCTTGCTTCAGCTTCCCTGTAGCTGGGACTACAGGCACCCTCCATAACACCCAGCTATTTTTTGTAGTTGTCATTGTTGTTTTAGTTGGCTCAGGCTGGATTTGAATCCGCCTGCCTTGGTGTATGTGGCTGGCACCATAACCACTATGGATGCCGAGCCATTAACTAATTTTTTAAACGATTTTTTTTGTAAAATAAAAAAATTGGGGGGGGGGGGGTGGCGCCTGTGGCTCAATAAGTAGGGTTCTAACCCCATATACCAAGGGCAGTGGGTTCAAACCTGGTCAAACTGCAACAACAACAAAAAATAGCCGGGCATTGTAGTGGGCGCCTATAGTCCCAGCTACTCAGGAGGCTGAGGCAAGAGAATTGCCTAAGCTGGAGGTTGCTGTGAGCTGTGACTCCACAGTACTCTACCGAGGGTGACAAAATGAGACTGTCTCTACCAAAAAAGTTTTTTTGGTAGGGACAGAGTCTCACTGTGTTACCCAGGCTGGTCTTAAACTCCTGTCCTCAAGCTATCCTTCTGCCTTCTTTCGGACACTTTTGTGTCCAAAAGTGCTGGGATTACAGGCATGAGCCACCTTGCCTGACCTATAGACGTACATTTAACACTATGTATTAAATTCATCTTAGGCCAGGCGAGGTGGCTCACACCTGTAATGCTAGCACTCTGGGAGGCCGAGGCTTATGGATTGCCTGAGCTTACTGGTTTGAGACCAGCCTGAGCAAGAGCGAGATTTCACCTCTAAAAATAGCTGTGTGTTGTGGCAGGCACCTGTAGTCCCCTCTACTCAGGAGGCTAAGGCTAGAGAATCACTGGAGCCCAAGAGTTTGAGGTTGCTATAAGGTATGACACCATGGCACTCTAATGAGGGTGACAAACTGAGACTCTGTCTCAAAAAAATAACATAATGTAAATTCATCTTGAATTAATATTGACCAGAAAAGACTTTTTTGAAACAGAGTCTTAGTTTGTAACCCTGAGTACCATGGTTTCACAATTCATAGCAACCTCAAACTGTTGGGTTTAACCGATTCTCCTGCCTCAGCCTCCCAAGTAGCTGGGACTACAGGCGCCTGCCACAACTCCCGACTATTTTTTTTTCTTTTTCTTTTTCTTTTTTTTTTTAAGAGTGTCTGTTAAAAAGTATTTCAGTAGAAATAGTGCACAAGATTTAGGTGATCACATAACTCCCGGCTATTTTTAGAGAAGAGATTTGGCTCTGGCTCAGGCTAGTCTCCAACTTGTGAGCTCAGGCCATCCATCCCTTAGACTTCCAGGGTGTTAGGATTACAGGCACGAGCCACTGCTCCTGGCCCAGAAAGGACTTTTTTTTAGAGACTGTCTTACTATGTTGCCCTTGGTGGAGTGCTGTGGCATCACAGCAACCTCAGACTCTTGGGCTTTAAGCTATTCTCTTTTTCTTTTCTTTCTTTTTTGCCGTTTTTGGCTCAGGCTGGGTTTTAACACGCCACCTCTGGTATATGGGGCCAGAGCTCTACGCCTTTGAGCCACAGGCGCTGCCCTTAAGCTCTTCTCTTGCCTAAGCCTCCCAAGTAGCTGGGACTACAGGCGCCCACCACAACACCTGGCTATTTTTTGGTTGTAGTTGTCGTTTAGCAGGCCGAGGCTGGGTTGGAACCCTCCATCCTTGGTATATGTGGCTGGCACCCTACTCACTGAGTTACAGGCACTGTCAAGAAAGGACATTTTAAGAGACAGTCTCACTTTGTCACTCTCGGTAGAGTGTTGTGGCGTCACAGCTCACAGCAACCTCCAGCTCTTGGGCTTAGGCAATTCTCTTGCTTCAGCCTCACGAGTAGCTGGGACCACAGGTGCCTACCACAATGCCCCGCTATTTTTTTATTGCAATTTGGCCGGGGCCGGGTTTGAACCAGCCACCCTGGGTATATGGGGCTGGCATCCTACTCACTGAGCCACAGGCGCCACCCTAGAAAGGACATTTTTATTGATGAATTGTGAAAATAATTTTACCATGAAATGGTAGTTTGTCTTCCTTTTCTTACTTTCTGAGTTTATATAAGTCAGTATCTCTAGAGATATCACTGCAACAGTCTTGTAATGGGTGAGAGACTGGACTCAAAGCCTTTTTTTTTTTGTTACTGAGACCTTTCCTACTAATCTGGTTTAGAACAATGTATTGGTAGTTTGATGATATAGAAATAACTAACAATCTTTATCTCCCCTTTTCACAAGTGTTGGTTTATTTTTTTCAAGGCATAATCATTTTATAAGCTAACATTCCTACAGTAAGATGATGGATATTAAAATGGCTAAAATGTTTCAGTGAGTGGCTCACATTTTTATTTCTTGGGAAGGTGAAGCAGCAAGATCCCTTTTATTTATTTATTTATTTTTTTAAAGAGATAGAGTTGGCTCGGCACCTGTGAGACTCAAGCGGCTAAAGCGCCAGCCACATACACCTGAGCTGATGGGTTCAAATACAGCCCGGGCCCGCCAAACAATAGTGATGGCTGCAGCCAAAAAATAGCTGGGCGTTGTGGCAGGCACCTGTAATCCCAGCTATTTGGGAGGCAGTGGCAGGAGAATCGCTTGAGCCCAAGAGTTGGAGGTTGCTGTGAGCTGTGATGTCACAGCACTCTACCCAGGGTGACAGCTTGAGGCTCTGTCTCAAAAAAAAAAAACAAAAACAACAAAACAGAATCTCACTTTGTTGCCCTTGGTAGAGTGCCATGGCATCACAGCTCATAGCAACCACCAGCTCTTGGGCTCCTGATTCTCTTGCCTCAGCCTCCTGAGTAGCTGGGACTACAGGTGCCCGCCACAATGCCCGGCTATTTTTTTGTTGCAGTTTGACCTGGGCTGTGTTCGAACCCGCCACCATCGGTTGGGGCAGCGCCCTACTCATTTAGCCACAGGCACCGCCCCCATGGGATCCCTTTTGAGCTTAGGAATTTGAAAACAGTCTGAGCAAGACCTTGTCTCTACTAAAAATAGAAAAAACTAGCTTGGCATTGTGGCAGGCGCCTATATTCCCAGCTTCTCTAGAGACTGAGGCAGGAGGATCTCTTGAACCCAAGGAGTTTGAGGTTGCTGTGAGCTAGGCTAACATCATTGTACTCTAACCTGGGCAACGGAGTGAGACTCTATCTTTAAAAAAGAAATGTTGCAGTGGATATGAAAACCGGTAAATCAGACCTTTATAGGAAGGCAGATCTCTAAAAACACCCCATATTTTTAAAATTGGAACAATAATCTAATATCCTAAAAGGATTATAATCCAGGAAATAGTAAAGGCAAATAATGCTAGAAATTTTTTATTGGGTCTTTTTATTTGGGTCTTTCAAACCTTATATGATGTGTTTGTGGAAGTGTGTGTGTATATTATATATGTGCATACATAAATATATCTTTTTTTTCTCTCCTTTCTTAGGCGTGGCAATTGCAAAAAAGCAAGCTTGGGATTAGTTTGTGAAATAGGTCTGCGTTGCCGTACATATTATGTATTATGTGGCTCAGTACTGAGTGTTTGGACAAAAGTTGAGGGTGTTCTAGCATCTGTCAGTGGCACAAATGTGAAAATGCAGATAGTTCGACTACGAACAGAAGATGGACAACGGATTGTAGGTAAGTCTAATTTTTGCTTTAGTTTGTGTGGGGGGGGGATCAGATCCTGCTTTTTCATCACTTTTGTTTCTAATGTCTAAGTTTGATTTCAGATCCATTTAACATCTATTCCAGTAGTAGCTATGGATCTTGCTCTGTATGTTCTTAGAAGGTAGAATAAAAGAAGTTAAGCCTTTGAACAGACATTGTTGGTTCTGGCTGAGATTATGATGCCCTCATCTCTCTGATGTTCCCTCAGCTGTTCCAGCTCCCCTTCCCGACTGTTGCTCTCTGTACAGGCTCCCTGATGTGAAGACAGCTCAGCCTCTTGCCCTGGGTTCTCTGTTGAGCCAGCTTGAGACTATGGAATTCGAATGCCACTGTGTACAGAGGATGGTTCAGTGTCCTGCAGGGACAGGGGCAGACTAGGCTAGCTGTTCCCACTGAGTGTTTAACTACAGGTGTCCCAGGAACCGGGCCAGCTATTGCACTCTGCCTGCTTGCTTGTCTTTGTTATAGTTACAGCAGCCTGCCTCTGTATTTTGGATTGCAAATTGGTAGCCTATGAGCCAGAGTCAGCCCATGAACTTTTTTTCTATCCTCTTAGACATACTTTATTAAATTTTGTGTCTGTTTGGGGTATCTCTTACTGCATTCTAGAGTGCCAGGATTCAAGGGGATGGTAAGGTGGCAATGGCAAATTTGGGTATCTGGTCTCCCAAAAGTATCAGCTCTTCTACCCCTGCCTGACTTTGCAATGGCTGCCAGGCACATCACTCCTCCACTTGAGCCATCCCACTCTATGGCCAAAGCCAGAGAATTGGCCATGAATTGCAGACAGTCTTCCTTGGTCATGCCTTCCAAGTAGGTATTATCAACACTGCCAAATATAGGACCTCCCCTCCAATGGCAAAGGACTTTCTTACCATCATACCTCTGATGGGCACTGAATACACCTACCCTTCTGCTTAAGGGTCTCAGCCAGCGATAATTTCTGCTAACAAGCTGGCTACTGTGTGCACCAATGGAGGCTCATTCACTTCAGTGCTGCGGAAAGCAAACTGATAAACGAGACTGTCACCTACTGCTTGGGTCTCAGCTGCTGAGCCTGAGCAGCAGCAAAAAATGTGATCATGATTAAGTGTCAGCTTATCCATCACTCGAATGGTGATGTTAAGACCCAGTGGTTATTCTGTAGTCTGTCCCCAGCATCACACCCCCATCTAATTAGAATAGCATGTTAGGACTCAGCGCCCGTAGCACAGTGGTTATGGCATCAGCCACATACAACAAGGCTGGCAGGTGCAAACTCGGCCCAGGCTAGCTAAAACAACAATGACAACTGTAACAAAAAATAGCCAGGCATTGTGGTGGGTGCCTGTAGTCCCAGCTACTTGGGAGGCTGAGGCAAGAGAATCGCCTAAGCCCAGGAGTTGGAGGTTGTGAGCTGTAATGCCACCGCACTCTACTGAGGGCAACGTAGTGAGACTCTGTCTCAAAAAAAAAAGGAAGAAAGGCTCGGCGCCTGTGGCTCAACAGGCTAAGGCGCCAGCCACGTACACCTGAGCTGGCGGGTTCGAATCCAGCCTGGGCCCGCCAAACAACAGTGACGGCTGCAACCAAAAAATGGCCGGGCGTTGTGGTGGGCGCCTGTAGTCCCAGCTACTTGGGAGGCAGAGGCAGAAAACTTGCTTGAGCCCAGGAATTGGAGGTTGCTGTGAGCTGTGATGCTACAGCACTCCATCCAGGGTGACAGTTTGAGGCTCTGTCTCAAAAAAAAAAAAAGAAAGAAAGAAAGAATAGCACGACAGTGGTCCTGGTGAAGACTTCGCACTTTACTAGCCTGCAGCAATGGGTTTTGGCTCCACTTTCTATTTTTGACCCTCAAGTATGTTTGGTTGTTGCAAGTTTTCATTTGAATTAGTTGCCAACTTTTATTTTTTTATTTTTTTATTTTTTGAGACAGAGCCTCAAGCTGTCACCCTGGATAGAGTGCCGTGGCATCACAGCTCACAGCAACCTCCAATTCCTGGGTACAAGCGAGTCTCTTGCCTCCGCCTCCCAAGTAGCTGGGACCACAGGCGCCCGCCACAACGCCTGGCCATTTTTTGGTTGCAGCCGTCATTGTTGTTTGGCGGGCCCAGGCTGGATTCGAACCCACCAGCTCAGGTGTATATGGCTGGCGCCTTAGCCTGTTGAGCCACAGGCGCCGAGCCAAACTTCTGACTTTAAGTGATCCTCCTGTCTCAGCCTCCTGAGTACCTGGGATTACAGGTGTGTGCTATCACGCCTGGCTATTTTTTTTTTTTTTTTTTGAGACAAAGTCTCACTATGTCACCCTCGGTAGAGTGCAATGGTGTCATAGCTCACAGCAACCTCAAGCTCTTGGGCTTAAGTGATTCTCTTGCCTCAGCCTCCCAAGTAGCTGGGACTAGAGGCACCTGCCACAATGCCCAGCTATTTTTTGTTGCAGTTGTCATCGTTTAGCTGGCCCAGGCCAGGTTCGAACCTGCCAGCCTCAGTGTATGTGGCTGGCACCGTAATCACTGTGCTACTGGCGATGAACTGCCTGGCTATTTGTTTTAAGAGATGAGGTCTTCCCCAGGCTGGTATTGAACTGCTGGGTTCAAGTCATCTTCCCACCTTGGCCTTCCAAGTGCTGGGATTATAGGCATGAATCATCACCTATTTGAAGATTCTACATTACCAGGCCAAGAATTCACATTCTATAGAGAACAATTATTATACAATCTCAGGTACTTACAAAGCACTCAATTAATCCTTTAACAATCCATAATAATGGTATTATTATTATTAGTTTCTTTTCTTTTTTTTTTGAAACAGTCTTATTTTGTCACCCTGGGTAGAGTGCCATTACATCATAGCTCACAGCAACCACAAATTCCTGGGCTCAAGTGATTCTCTTGCCTCAGCCTCCAAAGTAGCTGGAACTATAAGCACCCACCACAATGCCCAGCTATTTTCTGGAGACGGGGTCTCAATCTTGCTCAGGCTGGCCTCAAACTTGTGAGCTCAAGCAATCCACCTGCCTCAGCCTCTAAGAGTGCTAGGATTACAAATGTGAGCAACTGTAGTCTCTATTAGTCTTTTTTATGGCCCCATTAGTCTCTATTTTTATGGATGAAGTAAAGCCTACTACCCACAATGTCTGGCACTCAGTAGACATTTAATAATTGTTTGACAAATGAATGAATAAATTGATGAAGAAAACATTTCTTCATAGTAGTGGGTTTTCTTTTTCTTTTTCTTTCTTTTTTTTTTTTTCAACTTTTATTTGTATTTATTTTAGGCTGCATTTATTCTTGTGCCTAAGTTTTTATTTGGTCAGTTTCTTCTGAGATATCTCTTTCTTCTAGGCAAGTTCCCCTTCTGGTTTAAGAACCATTTGTTCCTTTACTGTAAGGATCATCTCAATGTGGCAGGGGACTTCATGTGTGGGTTAATCCAACCATGAATTCCCCTAAGTCTGGTGGCATATCCTGGATGCTTTGTGTACTTGGATACACTCAATGACCAGAGAATCTACACCTAAACCTGTAAGTTCAGCATTACTCTCTGCATTTTTAAGCATGTACAGCAAAATTTCAGCACTCTTTTTGGGCCAACTGGCGGGTTTTCTGATTATTATTCTAATAACTAATTAATTATAATAAAAACTAATAATGGTTAAGTAATGTTTCTTTCTTTCTTTTCTTTTTTTGTCTGAAAGAAGGACAAAATTTTACCTGAGTAGCTGAAGAGGAAAACTACAAACAAAAAGTAACCATGGGGGCTGGGCATGGTGGCTCATGCCTGTAATCCTAGCACTCGGGGAGGCTGAGGCAGATGTATTACTTGAGCTGAAGAATTTGAGACCAGCCCAAGCTCGAGTGAGACCCTGTCTATAGTAATAGCCAGGCTTTGTGGTGGGCACCTATAGTCCCAGCTATCTGGGAGGCTGAGGCAAAAGAATTGGTTAAGCTCAAGAGTCTGAGGTTGTTGTAAGCTGTAACACCATGGCACTCTACTGAAGGTAACCAAGTGAGACTCTGTCTCAAAATAAAAGAAATAAAGGAACCACAAACAAATGTAATTTCAGTTTCTATGTTAACTTTCTGTCAGAGTTAGTCAAAAAGCATAATTTTGTAAGATAAGGAATTTCCCATCATTAGAAGTGCTCAAGCAGAAAATGGATTATACTTGTAATGATTCATCTATTTAACATTTATTTATTTATTTTATTTTTATTTTTGCAGTTTGGCCAGGACAGGGTTTGAACTCTCCACCCTCAGTACATGGGACTGGTGCCCCACTCACTGAGCCACAGGTGCCGCCCCTATTTAACATTTATTGAGTACTCATCCTATACTTAGCTAGGTCCTTTTCTGGACCCAGAGGAAACTTGGACTAGACAGTATTAAATGTGAATGGCAAAACAAGGCCATTATTATATATTAAGAACAGCCTTAAAATATATTAGGTTGTTCTTAATATATTTTAAACAAATTTCTACCTATAGATTCTGCCATATGTTTTATCATAAACTCAGAACACAGAGGTCCAAAAACAATTAACTAAAAAACAAATTTCTTAAATTGAAATTCAAATATACCAATTTTCTCAATAGTAACTTAGAATTTTCCAGAGGTGCCTCAGGGAAACTCTGGTTCCTACTGTCCTTCCTGAGTTAAACAGGACAATTCTTCAACTTTATCTTTTAGTCTGCAATATAAACTTTGGCTTGGAAAACCAATTCTGTGACTTAAAAAAGTATGAAAAACATGGGGCTAAATTATTCCAGGTTCCAGAATAAAGTGAATATCCATATGGTAATTTCTGTAAATGGTTCCAATGGTCCTAAAATCTTAATTTAAAATCAAGATTCCTGCTCTCAGTGGGAAAATAGGTGATTCAACTCATATTCTTTTTTTTTTTGAGACAGAGACTCAAGCTGTTGCACTGGGTAGAGTGCTGTGGCATCACAGCTCACAGCAAACTCCAACTCCTGGGCTCAAGCGATTCTCCTGCCTCCACCTCCCAAGTAGCTGAGACTACAGGTGCCTGCCACAACGCCTGGCTATTTTTTGATTGCAGCCGTCATTGTTGTTTGGTGGGCTGGATTCGAACCCACCAGCTCAGGTATATGTTGCTGCTGCCTTAGCCACTTGAGCCACAGGCGCTGAGCCTCAACTCATATTCTACTAAAGCAAAAAAGACTTGTTTGCTCAGAAAGTGAGACTTAGCCATCAGAATGCTTTGTCTTACTGCCTGAAATTTCTAATTCTGAATATAGAATTTATACCAGAATCACCATTTCTTTTTCTACATATGACTGTTTAGAGCCTAAATGATACCTTTTGAAGGCCTCTTAAGCTTAAGAACTTCAAATTTGGATTTTTCTATTCCTTTGTTTAAGACTCTTTTAATTCTTTTTGGATAGTTAACTCTGAGACTTAAAAAATAGTTCCTATAAATATGTTCTTTTTAGGGAAAAAAAAATCTTTCAAATCTTCAATTCACCATGAGGTACCACCAAACATTAACAAATACCACACACATGCAATCTAAGGGCAAAACAACCTGCAGAATCCTACTTTTTATAAGAATGCTTAGAAAGACAGAGGCACAGGCCATTGTTAAAGATATCTATACACAACTGTCATCATAACAGCACAGAAGTTGCCCATTTCTTCATAATGAAAATATGCTTACTGAGGAAAAGTCTACCGTTTTTCTAAGTTTCTTCAATAAGATGACTGATTTTTGTTAAGTTAAATGTTCTACAATAAATTGAATTATTAAGTGTACTCTAAAGTGAACAAAATGACTCCAACACAGATGCCTTTGAAGTGGTGACAACATTGCCTTGGAAAATAAATGCTGTTATCATTTAATATTTGCAGAAGTGTTTAAATCTGTCAGTACAGTGAATGCCAAACAAGTTCTGCATAATTATGAACAGGCTGTAGGCTCATTTTTCTCTTTGCTATTAAATGACTTTTAGCTGAACTGAATGCAAATCCCTAAGGATAACAAGGGAACAGACCTCTTCCCTCAATGTCTGGTTGCCATCTGTTCTTAGAGTGAAAAGAAGGGCACTGATCTGAAAGAGCAGGGTTCAGGATACAGATGGAGGTACTAATCCATCAGCCCCACTCCTGCCTCTGTTCCCAGAGAATGCACCATGTAAGAGTCACTGAGACCAAACACACTCCCATTTTCTTTGCAACTTCACCACTTCCAAAGGAAAGTCTTTGTTGTCTGATCAATCTACTTTGTTTCCAAGGCTGGAAATACTGAAAGAAGAAACAAAAGTCTAAAAAGAAAATGAAATCAGCTCAGCACCTGTGGCTCAACAGGCTAAGATGCCAGCCATACACACCTGAGCTGGTGGGTTCGAATCCAGCCCCGGCCCGCCAAACAACAATGACGGCTGCAACCAAAAAAAAGAATCTCCAGGCTTTGTGGTGGGTGCCTATAGTCCCAGCTACTTGGGAGGCAGAGGCAAAAGACTCGCTTGAGCCCAGGAATTGGAGGTTGCTGTGAGCTGTGATGCCACAGCACTCTATCCAGAGCGACAGTTTGAGGCTCTGTCTCAAAAAAAAAAAAAAGAAAGAAAAAGAAAAAGAAAACGAAATCATCCTTTTGTTTTAGAGAGAATACTACCTTTCTTTACATTTTTATAAAAGCTATAGTAGAGATGGTCATTGTTTAGATTTTGATTCAAAAAATGTAAAGCCTATTAGTATTATTTTTTGAAACAGAGTCTCACTATGTCACCCTTGGTTGAGTGCCATGGGTTCACAGCTCACAGCAACCTCAAACTCTTAGGCTTAAGTGATTCTCCTGCCTCAGCCTCCCAAGTAGCTGGGACTACAGGCACCTGCCACAATGCCTGGCTATTTTTTTTTGTTGTGGTAGTTTTCATTGTTGTTTTAGCTGGCCCAGGCTGGGTTTGAACCTGCCAGCCCCAGCAGTGTATGTGGCCGGCGCCCTAACCACTGAGCTATGGGTACCACCCTGTTTTTGTTTTTTAGAGACAGACTCTGTTGTCAAGGCAAGAGTGCCATGGTGTCAGCTCGGCGCCCGTAGCACAGTGGTTATGGCGCTGGCCATATACACTGAGGGTGGTGGGTTCAAACCTGCCCTGGGCCACCCAAAAAACTGCAAGCAAAAAAAAAAAAAAAATAGTCAGGTGTTGTGGTGGGCGCCTGTAGTCCCAGCTACTTGGGAGGCTGAGGCAAGAGAATCGCTGAAGCCCAAGAGTTGGAGGTTGCTGTGAGCTGTGACACCACAGCACTTTACCAAGGGCAACATAATGTGACTCTGTCTCAAAAAAGAAAAAAAAAAGAGTGCCATGGTGTCAGCCTAGCTCACAGCAACCTCAAACTCCAGGGTTCAAGCAATCTTCCTGCCTTAGCCTCCCCAGTACCTGGTACTACAGGTTCCCACCACAAGGTTCAGCTAATTTTTCTAGTTTTAGTAGAGACAACGTCTCAACTCTTGCTCAGGCTGGTCTTGAACTCCTGAGCTCAAGCAACCCTCCCACCCTGGCCTCCCAGAGTGCTAGGATTACAGGTGTAAACCACCATACTAGCCCAGAGAAGTATTTTTGATCATGTGTGACCACAAGCCATGAATAAACATGGACTGTACTGTGAAGCAACTGTACATCTGACGTGTAGTTAACTTGAAAGTTCCCTGAACGTGCCAATCCTTAGCTGTCTTTTGTTCCATGGGACCAGTTCTTTTCTAACACCAAGAGTAGGCCTCTTTTGCAGAAACCAACTAGAATCTCCAAAGACCTTCCTATGAACTATTCCTGTAACAGTTCTCAGTTTGCCCCATCCCAAGTCCGCTCCTCCACAAAAGAGAGTGCAATGTCAAGAGCAAAAAGCACAGCTCTAAAGGAAAACAAATGTGCACATTGTTGATGACAGAGAAATATACAAGGTTTCCAAAGGAAGGCAGCACTTCAGTGTTTAGGGAAAAATCAAGACACCATGGAATTTAAAACCTAACTGCTACCAGTTAGTCTTGACTAAAGCAAACAAATTAAGCTCAGAAAACACAATTAACAAGCTATAGCAAAGCTCAGAAATTTCTTATTATGGCTCGGCACCTGTGGCTCAACGGGCTAAGGCACCAGCCACGTACACCTGAGCTGGCGGGTTCGAATCCAGCCCAGGCCCTCCAAACAACGACGGCTGCAAGCAAAAAATGGCCAGGCGTTGTGGTGGGCGCCTGTAGTCCCAGCTACTTGGGAGGCTGAGGCAGGAGACTTGCTTGAGGCCAGGAATTGGAGGTTGCTGTGAGCTGTGATGCTATGGCACTCTATCTAGGGTGACAGCTTGAGGCTCTGTCTCAAAAAAAAAAAAGAAATTTCTTATTATAAGAATATTTTTGATCAAGTCAAAACCACTGAGTAAAACTAGAGAAAAAAAAATTTAAATCATAAAACCAGATGTATGTGTTTATGGCTATAGTGGTGGGATGGGAGGTGAACAGAGCTACTGGGAATAGCCTCTTTTTTCCCTTGGCAGCTGTTCCATGACAGATTGTTATAAATAACCCAATCTGGCAACTGATTCCCTATGACAAGGAGAAAGAAAAGCATACTTACTCCCCTGGAAAAAAACTGTCAGGGCAAGGTAACTAACATGCTTTTCCCTACCCAGCACGTCTGCAAATAATGGCCATGATCCAAATCACCACCTTGCACTCCATCCCTACCCATATGGAACTAATGAACTTTAGCTACTTGGTGTGATTATGAATGGTCACAATTTACATTTTTCTATGTGGTCCAATCCCAATCCAATTCCTAAGAATAGTCTATGTGCTTTAATAAATACCTATGGTTAAACCAGTGGAGACCTCACTGGTTCAGTTTTGGCTGAAAATGCTTAGAAAAGATTCCCAGTCTATAGTCCTTAAAGTGGAAGGCCAAGGGCCAATTGCTACTTTGTTTTTACTGAGGTTGGGGCAGTAGGTGTAGGAATGACCAATTTAGCCTGTAAGAAATGTGAGGGATTTAAGCTCTCCACCCTGCAGGGTTTGAGAAACCATTAGAAACACAGGATCACTCCCTACAAAGATCCAGTAAAAACAGAGTGATTCTGCCAGGGTCTGATCTGGGAGAGACACCTCCCCAACTCTGAGGACGGTCATAGGCAACAGTGAAAAATAATCATGAGGCGGAATCAA
>CAUYRH010014587.1:0-50563 GCA_963574655.1 Perodicticus potto
ATCAGAGAAAAATCAATTCTCATTGGATAAAAGATTTAAATTTAAGACACAAAACAATAAAAATTCTAGAAGAAAATGTGGGAAAAACACTTTAAGATATTGGCCTGGGAAGAAACTTTATGAGGAAAACTCCCCCAGCAAGTGCAGCAATACCATAAATAAATAACTGGGACTTAATCAAGCTAAAAAACTTTTGCACAGCTAAGAGTACCACAAACAGAGCAAACAGCCCTCAGAATGGGAGATGATTTTTGCATGTTATGAATCTGACAAAGGCCTGATAACTAGAATCTACAGAGAACTCAAACAATAAGAAAAGTGCAAACAACCATCTCTATAGTTGGGCAAGAGATTTAAGCAGAAACTTCTCCAAGGATGACAGACGAATGTCCAACAAGCACATGAAAAAATGCTCATCGTCTTTAATCAGAGAAATGCAGATCAAAACCACTCTAAGATATCACCTAACCCCAGCAAGATGAGCCCACATCACAAAGTCCCAAAACACCAGAGGCTGGTGTGGATGTGGAGAGAAGGGAACACTTCTATACTACTGGTGGGATTGCAAACTAATACAGCCTTTTTTGGAGAGAAGTACGGGGAATCCTCAAAGATCTAAAAGTAGATTTTCCATTTGACCCTGCAATCCCATTACTAGGTATCTACCCAGAAGAACAAAAATCATTTTACCACAAAGACATTTACACTAGAATGTTTATCGCGGCTCAATTTATAATTGCTGAGTCGTGAAAGCAATGTTAAGTGCCCATCAACTCACCAATGGATCAACAAACTGTGCTACATGTATACCATGGAATATTATGCAGCCATTAAAAAGATGGAGACTTTACATCTATTACATTTACCTGGATAGAGTTGAAATACATTTTTCTTAGTAAAGTATCTCAAAAATGGAAAAATAAATATCCATGTATTCCATACTAATATGAAATTGATATATAAACAATTACATGTTCAAAGAACAATAGAACACTATTATAGTCCAGTTTGGTGGTAGAGGGAAGCAGGAGGGGGGAGGAGGGAGGAAATATGACAGAAGGAGGGAGGGCATGAGGCGAGCTCTCACCTACTGTGCACATTGCGAGGGTGTATAGCATGTCCCCTGGGTGAGGGGCTCTTCTACAAAGGGAACTTTACCCTGGAAGTGAGAACAATGTAACCTAAATATTGTACCCTCATATTACTTTGAATAAAGTTTACAAACCCAACAATTTTAATTTCGAGCCACCAGTATTCTGTGGTTAGAGCAAAAAGATTTAAAAAAATCCAAAGAAAATGTGGGATAAGAGAATAGGAAGGAGACAGGATTTTCATCCCAGGTGGAAGGAGACTCAAGAGGAAAATAAAGTTTGGGATAATTTCTAGATTTTTTTTTGTATTCATGATTATTTAATATCAAAACTTTCTTTCTGGGAATGGAATGTTCCATCATTTCCTTTAGTCGCTGGGCATGACTAAAGAGGTACACGTTTCTAGGGGGCGGTGCTTCTTCTCTACGCCAATAATAATTGCCTTCCTTTTTACAATATGCAGAACACACACACATACATGCATATATATAAAATAAGTCCTACTACATTGCTGAGTAGTATTCCATGGAAAGGATGGAATAAAGCTTCTAAAGGGCAGGTGACCCTCGGGTGTTTGATTTCAATTTCAATTTTTTTTTTGAGACAAAGTCTCGCTCCTTTGCCCAGGATAAAATACAGTGGCATCATCATAGCTCACTTCAGCCTCAAACTTCTAGGCTCAAGTGAATCCCCTGCTTCAGCCTCCCAAGCAGCTGGCACCGTAGGTGTGTGCCACCATGCTTGGCTGATTTTTCTATTTTTTGCATGGGCAGGGTGTTGCTCTTGCTCACGGTGACCTCAATCTCCTGGCCCCACATGATCCTCCTGCCTCAGCCTCCCAAAGTGCTGGGATTCAAGGTGTGAGCCACCTCACCTGGCCTCGATTTCAATTTACATTAAAATTTTTATAGCTGCCTCCATTTTTCTTTGAAACTGGAGAGTCAGTTCATTTGTGAATCTAACAACTCCTTTAGTAATGTTTTCGTGGTTCTGGGGATTTTACAGTTTTCCCAGTGGTGAGGACTTGGTTTTCTTTTATTGCCTTGAGTGGATGGAAATATTGGTTCCACCTGTCCCTGCTGGGCATTACGTCATGTAGGTGGGGGGCCAAGTATGACTCATACCTTTGAGATTGGTAGAGGCCAGGGCGACGCTGACTTTGGCTCTAGGAGACAGAAACAAGAATTGGGGGCTTGCATTAGTTTAGAAGGAGCTTTGAGTGCTTTGGCTCCTTCACAAAGGCTGATTGAGCTGTTAGAAACACAGGCCTACCATGCTCACTGTGCAGGAGTGAGGAGGTCTGGGAGACTTCCCAGCTCAGACCTACCTGCTGAGACTTGGGGAGATTCCTTCTCTCTGTGTCTCACAGGTCAGTAAGAGAGGAATTAGCACTGATGCGCTCTTCTCTCTGATGTTTAGACTCTTCTCGTTTGCTCAAACTCAGAAATAAGAGGTTCCATGAGGATATGAGGGTCTGGTAAATTTACTTTTTCCCCAAATGTGAAAGTGTCACATGTCTCTCCTGACACTTCTTGCCAAGGCCCAGGATTGGCCAGGTCTCGGGGCCAGCTTAACTAGGTTCCGGACGCGGACCGCTAAGTTACCTTGCTCATGTTCAGTTTCTCTTAGGTGCCTGAGGGCTAGCTACTTTAGCTGGAGAGGAAGTGAGTCTTAGAATAAAGCAGTCTTCGTAGAAAGATAGATCTTAGTTTTTAGCAGAGCTTAGTAATCTTCAGCAGAGAGATACCGTGCTGGCGTTCTGCAGGCAGGCCGGCGAGGAGACAGAGTCAGAATAAATGGTCCCGTGATAGAATGCGCATGCTCCTTGACTGCCTGCTCCTCCAGCCTAATATAAGACTAATCTCGTGCTTCTCAACACCGCAGGTGTAGAGACTGCCAATTCACCACTGCTCTCATCTCACGAGCTCTCATGCTTGTTAGGAGAGCTAATTTACTCTCCACGCCCTTTCCACCCATGTGTTCCATTATTGATCCATACAGGTATTTCTTATAACTCTCGCTCCTCCTAGCCATCGGCTATATGGGCTCCAACGTGAAAGACTTAACAGCAATGTTTCCTGCATGTGACATCAGTGAAACCTTTGAATAGCATAGGCATTTATTCCCTTTCCCAGTTCCTTTTCAAATCTTCTGATTATTTCAAGGGCCCATTTCGGTTTGGTGCTAATGTACTACTGTTAAAAGATTCTATTTATGCACTCTAGGAGGCTGAGGCGAGGTGGGTGGATCACCTGAGCTTAGGAGTTCCACACCAGCCTGAGCAAGCGCGAGACTCTGTCTCTAAAAAATAGCTGGGTGTTGTGGCAGACACCTGTAGTCCCAGCTACTTGGGAGGCTGAGGCAAGAGGATCACTTGTGCCCAAGAGTTTGAGGTTGCTGTGAGCCATGACACCATGGCAGTCTACCAAGGGTGACATAGTGAGATTCTGTCTCAAAACCAACCAACAAACAAACCAACAAAAAACCATTCTATTTAGGCTGGTTGCGATTTTCCATGCCTATATAGTTTTTCTTTTTCAGTAGGGATAGTGTCTTGCTCTTTCTCAGGCTGGTTTCGAATTCCTGAGTTCCAGCAATCCACTTGCCTCAGCCTCCCAGAGTGCTAGGATTACAGGTATGTGTCATTTTGCCCGGTCACTCAGAGTACTTATTTTGACATTTGTTGGGTGGTATTCCATGGTATGGTGGATGGATCCATTTGTTTAGCCAGTCATGTATGAAGGGACATTTTTGGTTTTCCAGTTTTCAGCTATTTAAAAAAATGCCCCTATGGACAATCACATACAGTTTTTTGTGTGGCTATCATATTATTCAAAACCCTCTGTGGCTTCCCACTTCACTTAGAATAAAATTCTGAGTCCTCATGCCATGGAGGGGGGAACCAAGCCACACAGCTTCCTGGCTTTTGTTTATCCTCTGATTGCATCCTGCCTCTTCACTTGTTCTAGATGTCCTGACTTTCCTGAATTCTTTGCACCTGTGCAAGGCGTGTCCCCCCTGTAAATGAGTTGATCAGTGTTCCCATGCCCCCAATATGTCCATCCGTAACTTGTGAATATGACTCATTTGGAAAAAGTGTCTTTGCAGATATAATTAGATGAAGGATCTTAAGATGAGATCATCTGGCATTAGGGTGGCCAGGGTCCCTATAAGAGACAGAAGAGGAGAAGCCTCGGACACAGGATGGGAGACTATGTGAAGATACAGGTAGAGATTGGAGCCAGACTTGGAGAAATGCTCCAGAGGCCAGAGAGGCAGGAAGGGTCCTCCCGTTAGATCCGCGGAGAGAGAGCATGGTACTGCTGATATCTCGACTGAAAATTCTGGCCTCTACAACTGTAAGAGAATTAACTCCTGTTGTTTTGAACTACTCACTTTGTGGTAATGTGTCACAGCAGTCAAAGGAAACTAATAAAACACCCCAGAGCCTTTGCATTGGCCATTCCCTCTCCCAGGATCTCTGTGAAACTCATTTCCTCACTTCCTCCTGGTCTCTCTGCTCAAATGTCACCTCCTCAGAGAGTCTTTCTGTATTCCCACCTAGAATAGAATAGCTGGGACTATAAACCCATGCCACCACACCCAACTATTTTTTATTTTTTACTTTTTGTAGAGACAGGGTCTTGCTATGGGCTAGGCCAGTGGTTCTCAGCCTTCCTAATGTTGCAATGTACTTTCATTGTTAAAAAGGGATCGTGACCCACAGATTGAGAACCACTGGCCTAGACACTGTTCTCCAGCTCCTGGTTTTAAGCCATCCTCCTGCCTCCCAAATTGCTGGGATTACACATGTGAGCTACTGTCCCTGGCCTCCTGTTTTTAATCATTTATTCTTTTTGTATATTTGTTCCAGGAACTGGGGATAATTTAACTTAGGAGGAGAAGCCTTCTGGACATCTGCCTGGTGACAATCTTTCTTTATCTGGGTAGAGACAGAACAGATAAACGTTCCCATTAGTGTAAGAGCTTGTTAAAGCTTTCTCTCCCAAGAAAGAATTTACATAGATTGCAACATCTGTCTCTGTCTGGAAAAATGTATGCCTGTTGTTTAGATTTTTTTTTTTTGCATTTACAGAAAATCTGCAAAGATAGGGTAAAAGAATTTTTGTCTACCCTTCATCCAGCTTCCCTGAACATTAACACCTTATATAACTGCAATATAGTTATCAAAATTAAAAGATTAACATTAGTCCATTACTAGGGACTCAATTCCAGACTTTATTTCTATTTCACTAGTTTTTCCATGAATGTCCTCTTTTAAGTTCCTGGATCCAACGATCCAACTCAGGGGACTAAGTTGAGTTTAGTTGTAAACTCTCCTTAGACCTTCTCTGTTCTGTGGCTGTTCCTTAGATTTTCCTTGTTTTTCTTGACTTCGATAGTCTTGAAGAGTTCTGGTTAGATATAGAATTATCCTCTATTTGGGTTTCCTTCACTTGCTACTGTATGTGTGTGTGTGTGTATACCTTTTTTTTTTTTTTTTGTGGCTTTTGGTTGGGGCTGGGTTTGAACCTACCACCTCCGGCATATGGGGCCAGCGCCCTAGTCCTTAGAGCTACAGGCGCTGCCCTACTTTTTTTTTTTTTTTATAGATATCATCTCACTCTGTTGCCTAGGGTGGAATGCAGTGGCATCATCACCGCTCATTGCAACCTCAAACTCTTGGGCTTAAGCCATCCTTCTGCCTCAGCCTCCTGAGTAGCTGGGACTACAGGTGTGCACCACTGTGGCCAGCTAATTTTTTAAATTTTTTAGTAGAAATGGGGTCTCACTATGGTCCAGGCTAGTCTGCAGCTCCTGGCCTCAAGCAATCCTCTTGCCTCAGTCATCCAAAGTGTTTAGATTACAGGCAGCAGCCACCATACTCAGCTTGCTCACTACGATATATATAATATAAAATATATGCACACACACATATGTACATAAATATTATTTATTTATAGCATGAAAAATATATATAACCTAAAACTTGCCATTTTAAGCGAACAGTTCAGTGGCATGAAATACATTTACATTGTTGTGCAAATACCACCCTGTCAAGCTAAATAACAGAGATAGGGTCTCTAGAAGAAAGATATTTATTTGAGAATAAAGCATTGTAACAGGTATACACGTTACAATAGAAATCTATGCATATATTCAGGGAGGTAAAGGAAGACAAATATTTTCAAAGGAAAACATGAGGAAGATTACATAATTGTTTATTCATGGCTGCAAAGATCATTAACAAAGGTGATGCCAGTAAGGAGGTGGGCTGCTGGGCAGCTGTCCTCACAGAAATATTTTTGGTGTAAGGTTGTGACGGCCTTTGTGCAAGGTCATGTTTTCTGTAGACTTTTGTGATAGTTTTTGTTATTTCTTTTCATATTATTTCCTGGCTCTATCCTCAGGGTTTTCTTAGCATTAGTGACTCCATTTTGATTCTGACAACTTTTACAACCACTACTCATTTCTAGAACTCTTTTCATCTTGCAAAACTGAAACTCTGTTCTCATTTAATAACAACTTGCCATTACTTCCTCCTTCCAGCCCCCAGTACCCACCATTCTACTTTTTGCCCTTGCGAATATGACTACTCTGGTTTTTAACTACTTAATTAATGTAATTTAATATTACATAAATGGAATCATACAATATTTTGTCCTTTTGTGTCTGTCTTATGTTTGCTACTTAATATATATTTTTTAAATTGCAACAAAATAGACATATTGTAAAATTTCTTTTTTTTTTTTCCTTTTTATTTTTTTGAGACAGGGTCTTGCTCTGTTGTCCAGGCTGGAGTGCAGTGGTGTCAGCATAACTCACTATAACCTCAAGATCCTGGGCTCAAGCGATCCTTCTCCCTTAGTCTCTGGAGTAGCTGTGTCACCACACTTGGCTAATTTTTCTATATTTTCTAGAGACAGGGCCTTGCTCTTGCTCAGGGTGGTCTCAAACTCCTGGCCTCAAGAAATCCTCTTGCCTTGGCCTTTCAGAGTGCCAGGATTATGATGAGAGCTACAGCGACAAGCCAAAATGTCCTATTTTAATCATTTCTAAGTGTATAGTCCAATAGTACACTTACAATTGCGCATTGCAAACAGTATATTCATAATGTGGTATAATATTAACCTTCTATCTGTCCCCAGGACTCTTATCATCTTTTAAAATTGAAACTCTGTCCTCATTAAATAATTACTTCTCCATTCTCTTCCTTCCTCAGCCCCTAGCAACAATGTGCTTGCCACTTTTTAGTATTTCTGTTACAGTTCCTTTAAAGAAGCCCATCTCTTTCAATGCATAGCTTGAGCAGGAAAAGGTTGCATTTTGTTCCAAATTACTGGTAACACTTAGGTTTTTTTTTATTTTGGGGGTGGAGGAGTGTAGAACAAGGGGTTGGGGACTCTTCTCTGGGAGCAGTGCAAAGGTTGTATTCATGGATCATGACCCTGTGAATGTCAGTTTATCTCTTCCTCTCTAAGATCAAAGGAGAGAAACCTTCAGAGTGGAGGCCTGTGATTTAGCATGGGTAACATCTGAACATTAATATGATCTTGGAAGAAAAAAAGGGAATGTGGAAAAACCTGCTTTGAGGTTGTTGCTTCTTGAGGTTCTAAAACATACACTTCTTTATATTAGCCAGATGCCTTTTTTAAATGTCTTCCCACACTTCTGGGGAAAGCAGTCTAGACTAGCTGTCTCCACTTTAGCAGTTCCAGACAACCCTCACCCCTTTCACCACATCTGCTCCTAAGCTCTCTTGCCAAAACTACATCAAGGAGCTTGAGCTTGTTGTGTGCAAGGTACACAAACTCCCTCCAGTGGCCTTAAACTCCAGTAAGTGGTGTTTGTTACTCCCCTATCACTTTGGGAATGACTACTCTGCTCTTGTGTTGTTCATTTAGTTTCTTTTTTTATAGATGAGATCTTCTCTGTTCCTCAGGCCAGATTCAGTATAGTGGTGTGATCACAGCTCATTGCAGCCTCAAACTCCTGAACTCCAGTGATCCTCCTTCCTCACCCCCATGAATAGCTAGGGCTATAAGTGTGCACCACCATGCCTGGATAATTTCTTAATTTTTTTTTTTTAGAGATGGGGTCTCACTCTGTTGCCAGACTGGTTTCAAATTCCTACCTCATGCAATCCTCCCTTCTTAGCCTCGCAAAGTGCTGGGATTAGAGTCATGAGCTGCCTTGCCCAGCATCTTGTGTTACTTTTAGCTAGCCCCTTGATGGTTTTCTCAATTTCCTTTTTTCCAGCCTCATGGCTTCTGCTTCCTCATAGTTTCTGTGCCTCGTGTCTGAGCCTCATACTTCTTATGTCTCGAGATTTTTGTATCCCTGGATGCTTCTAACAGATTACCTCTTTTTCTCTCTCTTTCTGTTTCGAAATTCCAAGAGAGAATGTATAACCCAATTTCAGCGAGTATATTAGTGTTCTCCTCAAATTCTTGTCCATCTGGAACCTCAGAAGGTACCTTATTTGGGAGTAGGGTCTTTGCAGATATAATTCAGGTAAGAGTCTCAAGATCAGATCATCCTGGATTAGAGTGGGCCTTAAATCCAATGACAAGTGCTCTTTTTCTGCTGTTGTTGTTATGGAGGCAGAGTCTCACCTTACACCCTGAGCAGAGTGCAGTGGCATCATCATAGCTCACTGCAACCTCAGATTTGGGCTGTGGGCATCCTGCTACCTCAGCCTCCAGAGTCCTTGGAATTACAGGTGCTCACCACAGGGCCTGGCTGTTATTTTTACTTTTCTGTTGAGTTGGGGTCTCACTTTTGCTCAGACAAGTCTTGAACTCCTGAGTTCAAGCAATTCTTCCACCTCAGCCTCCCACAGTGTTGGGATTACAGGCATGAGCCACTGTACCTGGTGACAGTGTTCTCATAAGAGACAAAGGAGGACATACAGAGATACAAAGAAGAAGGCAATGTGATGACAGCTCCAGAGACCACAGTGATGTATCTACAAGTTAAGAATGCCAAGGATTGGGCTGTGCATAGTGCCTCATGCCTGTAACGCCAGAACTCTGGGAGGCCAAGGCAGGAGGATCGCTTCAGGCCAGGAATTTTAAGACCAGCCTGAGCAAGAGGGAGACCCCATCTCTACAAAAAAGTAAAAAATTAGCTGGGCATAGTGGCATGTGCCTATATACCCAACTACTCAAGAGGCTGAGGTGGGAAGACCACTTGAGCCCAGGAGTTTGAGTCTGCAGTGAGCTATGATGATGTCACTGTACTCTAGCCTGAGTGACAGAGCAAGATCCTTTGTCTAAAAAAATAAGTAAATACATAGAGATTGCCAAGGATTGTTGGCAGTTATCAGAAGGCAGGAGAGAACCATATATGAAATAGATTCTCCTTCAGAGCTCTCAAAAGGAACCAACCCAGCTGACACCTCAGTTTCTGGATTTGGGACTTCTTGTTTCTTGAACTGTGAAGGAATAAATTTCTGTTGTTCTAACTCTCTCAGCCTTAGGAAACTCCTGCAGTAACATTGGATTTTGTGCTGCCTTAGCTCCCCAGTGGCAGGCCCACAGTTAAAGGTTGAACTAAAGGTTTGTGATAGTAAGTTGCAAACAGTGAAAGCATTTTGCAGGCTGTAGGGGATTGGTTTCAGGAGATGGAACCTTCTCGAGGCTCTCAGATTAGCTCTGGGCACTGTATGTGTCAATGTGAACAATGTCAAGGTGTACGCTTGCCACTCCCTAAAAAGTGGAATTTATGGTGTTAGAGAAGTGAGGATGCATGGTTTTTGTTTTCATAGCGATGCATTTATTTTAAAGGGTATCAGAGAATGTGTAATGAATAGGAAAAATGTGAGGTCATGGGCAATATTACTAGTATGAAACTAAACAAAAGGGAGGCTTCTCTTCCAAGAAACTACAGTGTGGTCAATAAGAATATGGACTTTAGGCTCGGCGCCTGTGGCTCAATGGGCTAAGGTGCCAGCCACATACACCTGAACTGGTGGGTTCGAATCCAGCCTGGCCCACCAAACAACAATGACGGCTGCAACCAAAAAAAAAAAAAAAAAAATAGCCGGGCGTTGTGGCGGGCACCTGTAGTCCCAGCTACTTGGGAGGCAGAGGCGGGAGACTTGCTTGAGCCCAGGAGTTGGAGGTTGCTGTGAGCTGTGATGCCACGGCACTCTATCCAGGGTGACAGCTTGAGGCTCTGTCTCAAAAAAAAAAAAAAAGAATATGGACTTTAGAGCTAGCCTTTCTGTGTCCAACTCATGCTTCTATCATTTCTTGATTCCATGACACTGCTGATGCTGTCAACTCACCTTTATTTATTTTATCAGATGAACAGAGTGCATATATATCTATGTCATAGGGTTGTTAAAAGGATCAAATAAGTAACATACTTAATGTGTTTAAAATAGTGGCTGGCTCATGGTCCCTCAGTGACAGAAGGTCTAAATGAAATGTAGGATCTTGGATGGGATCCCAGGATGGGAGACATTTGAATAAAGTCTGGAATTTAGTTAATATTAATGTGCCAACATTGGCTTCTTGGTTTTGGTAGATGCACCCTGATTCTGTTAGATGTTGACAATGGGGTGCAGGGTTTATGACTTTTAAAAAAAATCTGAAATTATTCCAAAGTAAAAATTTTAGTTAACAAATAAAAGAACTGATAGGGTCAAGGTTGTGAATGTGAAGTTCAAATGGGTCATGTTTGGGTAACCATGTGTTAAACCCAACCCCTGGTTGGCTTGTGACCTAGGTGGTAGAAATGAGTCCTGAAATGAAATGAGTTTCAGGCAAACATGAATCTGGGAGGTTCACAGCAAGTTGGGCAAAGTTTACCAAACCTTGCCTCAGACCAAAGGATTTTGCTGGAGAAATGCCAGTTATTGTTCTCAGAGCCAAATTTCTGATTAACAGGCAATGTTTTTGTCCAAAAGGATGGCTGGAAGGCTGGAGATTTTTCATATGTATATGTATTTTTCATACATATATATATTTGCAACATTGTATATTCTAGACACTTGTTGCTAGTTCTGTGGGTGAGAAATTACTCATCTGTTCATCAGAACCTTACGAACATATTTTTGTTACCAAGCTCTGGGTCTTAGATTGAGCTACCCAGAAGTAGACTGAGCCAGTGAGTAGGTTATTTCAAAAGCAAGTTACAAATGTGGACAACTGGGGCTGGATTGCCCTGGGAGTGTCTGAGAGCAAGTGTTAACACAACTGTGAGTTGTCCCACGGGGACAGCTGAGCTGACTGAGAGACAGGAGAGAGAGGGACCTATTTGGAAGTTTTGGAATAATCCAGGACAGCTCTCTTGGAATGGTGGGAAAGAATGGGCTTCAAGAGGAAGTAGGAAGCTGAGTGAGTATAGATTTTAGCAAAATTTTACATTGGAGGAATTTTGCTGTAACGTAAAGCAGTATATCAGGTGGAGGGGTCAGCCGAGGTAAGGTTTTTTTTTTTGTTTCGTTTTTTAAAGGGGGTGATATTAGAACATAGGTATGATTCAGTAGAAGGAGGAATTACGGATGGAGCAGGGTCCTCAGAGAAATCCCCAGAATTGGCAGGGAGTGGCAGCCCCAAAATGACAGGATTTGTCTTGGATTGAAGCAGAGATACCAGAATGATTCTTCCTCTACTGATGGGGAGATCATTTGCTAGAGGCAGGATGGCTGCAATAGAGAATTAAAGCGAGCTGCAGCCAGGACTACCAGCCGATTCCTCTGCCTGCTAAAGTAACATGGTCGGGAAAAGCGGCCGGGGCCAACACTAGGGCGGGGCTAAAGGCGAAGGGGCGGGACCTAGTGCTGGGGCCTGGGAGGGGCTTACTTGGGATGAGGTCCCAGACTTTGCAGCTGGCGGCCGGACTCATCCGCATCCATCCTACTTGAAAAGGCACTCGCCCGGCTGGTGGAGACGGCGAGCAGCATCCCCAGGGCTCGAACTTACGGGCCTGAGATGTAGGGCCAATAGAAGGCTACGGAAGGTGGGCCCACAAAGATCTTGGCGAATGAAGATGCCTACGGGCGTAGCCTATTGGCAAGAGAGAAAAAAAAAAAAAGAGGAAAAAAAAGAAGTGCGAGGTATACAGTGCGAACCAATGAACGGTGACAGGCACTCGCACGGGTCTGGGCTTGGACTAGCAGGAGCAGCTGAGCCAAGTGTCCTGAAAAAGCGCCCTCGGCTGAGCGTCGGGATCACGTGACATCGAGGGCGCCGAATTCTTCCGGTGTTAGCGCCATTTCCTGCACATGAAGGTCGAAGAACCTTGGTGGTTGAGCCAGCGCCTGAGGACCATCTTGATGCGATTTGACCTCAGCCAGTGGCCTGAGGTGGGGGTCAAGTTCCAGCTCAGCGTTCTCTAGGGCGACAAGCGGGCCTTGAGTAGAAAGTCGCGCGGTTAACATGGGGGGCGTAGGCTCGTTCCTCTGATGACGTAGACATGGGGCAGGCTCATCCCTAGGACTGAGATTCAGAGTCTTGTTATTAAAGAGAGGCGGGACTTCCTGCCGTGACACATAGGTGAGTGGGAAAATAATTCTTGATGCTGTTGTCGCCGAATTAACGTGCAGTTGCCTGGTGTGGGTGGTGGTGGTGATGTAGGGAACTGAGGCTAGAGCTGTGAGGGGCGTGACCTGGCCCCAGAGAGGCGTGGCCTCACGCGGGGGGGCGGCCCTAGGCGTCCAAGGGGCGTGGCTTGATTGGGGTGGGGCGTGGCCGCTCCGAAGCTGGCGACAAGGGGCCTGGCCCTGCAATAGGGGTGTGCTTTTTTCCTGCCGTCGGTCGCGCTCAGGTCTTGGCACTACCCTTTCTCCCTTAGCTGCTACCTCATGGAGACCTTCATGGCCGCCGCGCCTGCTGGGAGCTGCTTCTCCTTCTTCCTGCTCCTGGCCTGCGGGACGCTGGTGGCCGCCCTGTTGGGCGCAGCGCACTGTCTGGGGCTCTTCTATCAGCTGATGCACAAGGTGCGGTGGGGGTAGGGTGGAGACAGATGGGAGGCGAGCTAGGGGTAGCCAAAGAAGGAAGGACCTCATGGTGCTCCTTCCAGCTCACCCATTTTACAGGCAGGGAAAACAAGCCCCAACTAGTCCAGGGCCCTGTCCCTATTGCTGAGCTGCATATAAGTTCCTGGACTTTGCCACTCTTACGAGATAGTCTGGAAGCTACCTATGCCTGTGCACTCACACTCTGCCTGCCTCCTTCCCCAGGGGCGCCCAGCCTTTTTTACAGAGCAGTTGGATAGTAATCATTGTATTTCTTAAACTCAGTGGGATTAGAGGGCAGACACCTGAGGGGGTGACAGTGATAATTTTCCTAGGCTGAGCTCAGTGCTTTAGAGGGATTTTGTTATGTGTCCTTTACCACATCATTGAAAGTAAGGTGCTGTTATTTCTGTCCTCCTTTTTTGCAAGAGGAAACTGAGGTTTAGAGAGATTGTGTGGGAGTTTGCCTTAGGTGACCCTTTTGGAAAGAGCTGACCCCACAGGCTTTGTTCTGAACTACTTGCTCTTCTGTCAGAGATAAACCACTTCCTCAAACCCTCTCCTCAGGCATATTTTTCCTAGCTGGGTCTAACTGTGCTTAGCTGGGAGTGATGCCACTGATCTTAATGATTTGTGGATAGAGTCAAGGCAAAGTTCTTGAGTGTGTGTGCTGGCAGGCCACTCCTGTGCCAGGCACCTGGTGGTTGGGAGCCTATCAGCTGGGCCTGGGCTTGCTTAGCACTGAGTGAGGAAATCAGCAGTCCAGCTGCCAGGCTTGCAGGGATGCCAGAGGGCAGACACAAGTCAGCGGATGGCTCCCTGCTTTGTGCCTATGGCCAGATTCCCTCGGGTTATATAGATCCACCTTCCCTTTCACCTCTCCCTGATTGCTCTGCAGTCCTGGAGGTGGTTAGTGTAACAGAGTAGGGTGCTTGAGAGCATGGATTTTTATCAGACTTTGAATCTTGTTCAGGTAAAAATTGGCATCCTTAGCTGTAGAAAGGGATATAGTGTCAAGAGGATCTAATAAGATAGCATGCCTTGCTTGGAGCTTGGTGTATAGTATAATGTGTGCCTAAAACGGAAGTTCCCTTGACCTCTGACCCTGCTCCATTCCTCCTACCTGGAACAGAGGGATTGTCCTCTCTCCTGAGCTGCCCTTGCCTTGGCTCTTTACTTCCTTGTTCCTCCCCTTTTCCCTGTCCAGGTGGACAAGGCAAGTGTCCGGCATGGTGGGGAGAACGTGGCAGCTGTGCTGAGGGCCCATGGTGTACGGTTCCTCTTCACGCTTGTTGGTGGGCACATTTCCCCACTGCTTGTGGCCTGCGAGAAGCTGGGCATTCGGGTGGTGGACACACGCCATGAAGTTACCGCCGTCTTTGCTGCCGATGCTGTGGCCCGCCTGACTGGTGAGGGCATTGCAGGAAAAGATGGGGGCTGGTGGGAATGTAGGATGGGGTACTTGTAAGGGGTGGGGATTTTGGGAGATGAGGTTGGGAGAATGGCTTAGAAGGTGGGCATAGGCATGATGAGGTCTATGTTCTAGGGATTGTGGGTGTAGCAGCGGTAACTGCAGGTCCTGGCCTCACCAACACAGTGACTGCGGTGAAGAATGCTCAGATGGCCCAGTCCCCGGTCCTGCTTTTGGGTGGGGCTGCCCCTACTCTGCTGCAGGTATCCAGACCTTGGGAGGTGGTGAGGTCTCCAGAGAGACTTAAAGGGCTCATATGACACCCCTGTCCTACCTTGTCTCTACCAGAATCGGGGTGCACTCCAGGCCGTTGATCAGATGTCCCTGTTCCGGCCACTCTGCAAGTTCTGTGCATCTGTGCGAAGGGTACGGGATATTGTGCCCACCCTGAGGGCTGCAATAGCTGCTGCCCAGTCAGGCACTCCAGGTCAGTGGGAGTAGGGGTGGTCAGGCCCTGGGGCCTAGGGACTGGGGGAGATGTTGCAGACTCAGTGTTCTTCCTGCCGCCACAGGTCCAGTGTTTGTGGAGCTTCCTGTTGATGTGCTATACCCCTATTTCATCATCCAGAAGGAGATTATGCCAGCCACACTGCCCAAAGGCCTCATGGGTCGAGGGGTCTTCTGGTGAATACCCCTACCTCCAGCATGCCCTTCTCTGTCCCCCTCACCTCTGGCACAGCACGCCCTCCTCCATCCCCTGCTGTCTTCTGCAGTCTCCTGCCTGTCCCCATCCTTCTTTGATTTGCACATGACTGAGAGGAGTCATCCCTGGGGATTCCATGGAGATGGAACAGTTTATGCAAAGGTCCTGAGCTAGTAATGAACTTGGTGGGGTGGGAAAGCTCGGTGGCCCTAATGGAAACAGCAGGTGAGCAGAGGGGACAGGCTTAGAGCAGCCTTCCTACCCCTCCTCCACCTCTCCTTCCTCCTTCTCTTCCTCCTCATCCTTCTCCCCCTTCCCTTCCCTTCATTTTGCCTGTTTTGCCCTTCCCCTTCCAAATATTTAGTGTGTGCCAGCTATGTGCCAGGTACCAGGACAGGCATGGGGCAACCTTGATGGACAAGACAGTCAGGTCCTTGTGCTCTGGGTATGTGAGAAGCATGTAAGGGCTGGCTCTGGCAGTAGTAATTTTGTACAGTGGCCTCATTCTGGACCTGTCTCCTCCCCTATTTTCCTCCCTTTCCCTCAGGTTGCCCTTTATAAGGCTGGCTTTTTTCTGGCCCTTTCTATAAATATTGGGGTTTCCCATGATTCCATCCTGTGCCTCTTCTCTTTCTCTGCAATCTTGGCCCCTCCTTAACAGAAAAAGCAGAGGCTTCTGGCCCTGAGTTCTGACTGCTAAGTTCCTGCCAGTGCCCAAGTGTCTGTCTTTGGCTGGCTTGAGTGTTCCTCGAGGGCAGGGGCTGGGTAGAATTTATTCTTGTGTCTCTGGGGCCCACACAAGGTCTTAAGGAAAGTTGGTCCTCTGAGTCCCAACAAGTAGGGAGACAGAGACGGTATAGTCTGAAGCAGGAGAGGATGATGCTCATAATACCCACTGATCAGATGTTTTACGAAGTGCCTTATAGCCTGCATGGATAGATCCATGCAGGGTCATTCCTGCATGGGGAATTCCTTTTTTACATTTTACAGAAGAGGCAGCTCAGAAAAGTGAAGTCACTTACCCAGAGTCACACAGCTAGAAAGTGGCAGGCAGGGCCAGGACTCAGGTATAGCTGTGACCCTGATCCTGGCACTCCAAGCCTGTGTTACTTATTCCTGGTAGGGCTATGTCAAGTTGAGGTGTTTATCAGAAACTACTTAGGGGAATCAGGCAGGTAGAAACTTGGCCACTGGGGATTTGTTTGTCTCTGGGCTGTCACTCTTCCACTCCTGTCCCCACCTGGCCCCTATCCTTCCATAGCACCTGGAATCCCTGTAATTAATCCTGGTTACTTGGCCCCTTCCTTTCCCCCTTGCAGGTACTTAGAGAATTACTTGGCCAACCTCTTTGCGGGGGCCTGGGAGCCTCAGCCTGAGGGACCCCTGCCCCTGGACATCCCCCAGGCATCCCCCCAGCAGGTGAATCACCTCTCTTCCTGGGCCCAGGACCCCATCTGGCAGGGCCCCCAACACTCTTCCTGAATCAGTATTGGGGCCTTGATCTTGGGGGCTGATGAAAACTCAGGCATGGCCCTTTGAGCCTCATCTCTCATTCCAGGTCCAGCGATGTGTGGAGCTCTTGAGCCGAGCCAAGAGACCCCTGATTTTGCTAGGAAGCCAGGCCATGCTGTCCTCTACACCTGTTGATAAGCTTCGGTGAGAAGCCCTAGCCCTGATCTTACTCTCATGTCTCAGCTTTGTAGGGAGGGGACAGGCCCTTGATCATGCTGACCTCTGCTCTCTCTGCCTCTCCCAGTGCTGCCATGGAGATTCTGGGTGTTCCTTGCTTTCTGGGGGGGATGGCAAGGGGACTACTGGGCCACAACCATCCTCTTCACATCCGGGAAAACCGCAGTGCTGCCTTGAAGAAGGCAGATGTCATTGTTCTGGCAGGTGGGTCTCAGTTTCCTCCTCTCTGTACCTTTAGGCATCCCTCACCTGTGACCAGGTTTCACAGAAAGGATGGCCATCTAGTGGGCTCTAGTGGGCTCTTACTCGTAGTCAATACACATTTTCACATAAAGTGCCTTGAACCCTGCCAGGCGTGTAATTGCTGTAGCATTTAGTTACTGCCATATAATAACCATCTCCAAACTCAATGGCTTAACATGTGTTTTTGATTTCTTAAAATCTACCTACAGTTGAGACAGTATTTTTGGTTTCTGCTGGGCTCATTCATGAGTCTACACTTGGGTAGGCAGCTGTGTTGATCCAGACTGGGCTCACTCATCTATTTGGGTGCTGGCTGGCTCTGTAACTTGTCTGGGATGGCCTCAGCTGGGGTAACTGAATTCTTTGCTCCTGCACTTACTCCCCACCATATTTCTCATCCTTCGGCAGGTTAACCTATACTGTTTCTTAGTGGGGGATGAGAAACCTGATAGGCTAGGGGAGCACTATTATTCAAGAGAGAGGGAGCAGAAGCCGTGTTGCTTCTCTAAGCCAGCTCTCAGGAATGGCTTTCAGTCACCTCTGCCACATTCTGTTGGCCAAAGCACATCATGAGGTCATTTCAGATTCAAGAGGTGGGGAGCTGCAAAGTCATTGCCAGTGGCACAGGTGCAGGGAGAGGTGAAGAACAGGACCCTCTTGTACTCAGTCCATGATCAAGTAAGATAGGGGCACCCTTCAGGACATGGGCCCTCTGTTTACTGTGTCCCTGTCCCCTACCCCAGGAATCATATGTGACTTCCGCCTATCCTATGGCCGTGTCCTCAGCCGTAATAGCAAGATTGTCATTGTCAATCGTAATCGGAAAGAGATGTTGCTTAACTCAGACATCTTCTGGAAGCCCCAGGAGGCTGTGCAAGGTGAGTGCCCTGATATATCCCCCCAGATAAGTGTCTTGTCTTCTGCTGCAGCTGGCTTGAGTCAGTTGCTGGTGATTGAAGCCCATACCTTGCCCTAGGGGCAATAAGGCAGCCAGACACATAGGATCAAATAGTATGGTGGGCACAGAGGAAGGCTTGGATCCTGTCATCTTCACATAACCCACTTGGCCCATAGTTATAAGGACATTAACTCTCCCTTGCAGTATAGGTGATGGGGCACTTTTTTTTTTTTGAGACAGAGTCTCACTTTGTTGCCCCAGGCTAGAGTGCCATGGTGTCATAATAGCACCATAACAAACCTCAAACTCCTGGGCGCAAGTCCTCTTTCCTCAGTCTCCTGAATAGCTGGGACTATAAGTGTGTGTTAATATGCCCATCTAGTTTTTTTCTAGTTTTAGTAGAGATGGGGTCTCGCTCTTGCTCAGTTTGGTGTTGAACTCCTGAACTCAAGCCATCCTATCGACTTGACCTCCCAGAGTGCTAAGATTACAGGTGTGAGCCACTGTGCCCAGATAATGAGGCACTCTTATGTTTAGCAGAGAAGTGGCATTTGTGTTTGGGAAGGTCCTTCCCAGCAGCTGGTGGCCAGCAGGCTGAAAGGAGGTAGGTGGAGGCCAGGGGACCTGTTAAAAATGGCCAAGACAGAAATAATGGTAGAAGCTTAACTCTCAGAGCCTCATTTAATCATTTTGAAAATGAGGATGGGGTAAAGTACATACTGGGCTGTTTATTCCTTCATTCCAGTACTGTTCACTATGTGGTTCTATGTGTCAGGGTTTGAGAGAATGGCTTGGCAGATAGAGCTATTGTTATCAGTTTGTTTCGGAGGCAGAATTGAAAGGACTTGGGATGTAGGTAGGAGAGAGGTGATGAGGCCAGTTTGGGCTTTTAACCCTAAGCCTTATTTCTCAGGACTTTCCCTCCCTCTCTCCTGGTTCTGGTATGTTTCATTTGTTTTGTTCTGGGGCTCCTGCTTGGATGCTGCTCTTGGTTTCCTGCTGTCTTTGGGCCTCTGGTGCTGGAAAGGAGGAAGCCACCCTCCACAGCTTTTCCTTCTCCCTTCTCTAGGAGATGTGGGCTCCTTTATGCTGAAGCTGGTAGAAGGCCTTCAGGGCCAGACATGGGCCCCAGACTGGGCAGAAGAGCTGAGAGAAGCTGACCGGCAGAAGGAGCAGGCCTTTCAGTAGGTGTTGGATTGAGTGGGCTTGGGAGGGAGTCCCTTTCAGGCTCTACTGCTGGCCCTGCTGACCTCCGTTGCCCTTGTTGCAGGGAGAAGGCAGCGATGCCTGTGACCCAGCACCTGAACCCAGTGCGGGTGCTGCAGCTGGTGGAGGAAACTCTGCCCAACAACTCAATTCTGGTAGTTGATGGTGGGGACTTTGTAGGCAGTGCTGCCCATATTGTACGGCCCCGTGGACCCCTGTGCTGGCTTGATCCTGGTAAGGAAGGGCTCATGCTTGGGGCAGCTTGCACTTTCTTGATCCTTTCTTACCCACCAGATATTTCATACCACCATTGTCCTAGGAGCCTTTGGGACTCTAGGAGTTGGTGCAGGATTTGCACTTGGGGCCAAGCTGAGCCGGCCAGATGCTGAGGTGAGGTATTGGAGGTGGGAGACTTGCTGCTTTCTGGCCCATGAGCCACCTTAATGGTACTGGGTCCCTCACTACCCTTCCAGGTCTGGTGCCTATTTGGAGATGGAGCCTTTGGATACAGCCTCATTGAGTTTGACACATTCGTTAGACACAAGGTGACTGTGCTGCCAAAAGGGAAGCTTAGAGCTTGGGGTCTGGGAAAGATGTTTTTAGGGGGGATTGAGGTGGGGAGGGAGCCTTCTCTGTCTGGCAGAGGTATCCTGTTCCTGTCCCTGTCCTCTGGCTGGCCAGGTCTTGGGACTAAAGGCTGCAGCTTGGTGTCATTCTCTTCCTGCAGATCCCAGTGATTGCCTTGATAGGGAACGATGCAGGCTGGACTCAGATTTCTCGGGAGCAGGTGCCCTGTCTGGGCAGCAATGTGGCCTGTGGCCTGGCCCACACTGGTGAGGGGCCTTGGCAGTGTTGGGAAGATGGGAGCCTGTCTTAGCCCAGCTGGGCTTGCATTCTTCTGGGGCTGGTTGTATGGTGGGCTGCATCCCTACCCCCATCTGACTTAATCTCTCTTGTTAGATTATCACAAGGCAGCCATGGGACTGGGAGCCCGGGGCTTACTGCTCTCACAGGACAATGAGGACCAGGTGGTCAAGGTGTTGCATGATGCCCAGCAGCAGTGCCGAGATGGCCACCCAGTGGTGGTCAACATCCTTATTGGGAGGACAGACTTCCGTGATGGCTCCATTTCTGTATAGGACCTTGTGGGTCAGTACGCTTTGCTCCCTTTCTAACCATGGACTGTGCTCAGCTGGTTTGGAGTTTCATCTTTGCCTGCCTTGGGCCTATCCCATGAGGCCCAATGACTCTGCTGCCCCCTCTGAGGAGGGGATGGAGGTATCAAAGCTCAGAGAGGCTCCCTGGCTGCCCTGGAGAGCTCATGGACCTTTTCCCCATGGGTCTAACTGTGCCCTTGTCATTTCTCCCCTTCTGTCTTGAAGACTGAATAAACCACTCTGGCCCATGTAGGCCTAAGTACTCAGTCCAAGAACCTGTGCATATTGGTTTATTGTCCACAAAGATGGAGGTGAGGGAAAGAAGAGGGAGACAGGAGGGGAATTTACTCTCCTACTAGAGCTCTTGGGCCCACTGAGGCACCATTACTAGGGATTTCAGGGTGACTGGGCTCTGTAACTCTTCCCCCCTCTGTGGTCCCTTAAAGAGCCCCACACACCTGCTCCAGACGTGTCCACACACACCATGGGTCCTCACACACACACACAATGCATGGAGGCAATAAATATGTTCCGTACCAAAGTAACCCCAGCCTGACGCTTCAGGTGGGGCCCCTCCAGAAGGGAGGGGTTAAGTGCTCAAATTTTTTCAGGGGTAGGGAAGGGGAAATCAGGGAGGGGAAGGGACAAACTCTGTTATCTCCATTGCTGGCTGGAGGTCATAGGGTCTTCCCTGGAAAAAGAGGGTGGGGAAACCAGATGTCTTTCTATAAGCCTATGACTGCCCCTATCCAGCTGAGCCCAGGATAGGGGCTGCCCCCCTCCTAAAACAGTACCTTCTGATGGTCCTTGGGTCCTCCAAGGGAGGGAGAAACAGAGTACAGTGCTCAAAGCTAATACTGATTTGGTTGGCAGCAGCAAGAGGATGACTAGAGGTGTCTCACCATCCCAGGGTGATGCTCACAGTAACTGGCGTTTCCCTGGCCATGGGGAGGCAAGAGAGGCCAGCCAAGCAAGCGGAAGAACTGCCTTTTGGCAATGAAAGAAGCCCTTGGTGCTCAGGAAAGATGGCTACAACCATTGGTCCCTAAAATCTGCAGTCCCTGGACTTCTCAACTGGTGTCCAAAATAGTGGGCACCAGAAACGGGGAATGATTCTCTGCAAAGGGAGCCTGGTCCCTTGACAACTCCCTAGCAACCATGAGCTCGACCTGAGCAAACAGGTCTGGTCCTCCTCGGTTGTTACGGCACCTCCTTAGTAACCAGGAACCTGGTCCTTAGTCACAAGGTGGCTCAGAGGCACACGTTGATCTGCTTGGAGAGCTCTCTCTCCAGGTCCAGAATGAGGGCGTCAAAATCTTTGAGATTCAGGTGTGGGTTGAAGGGCGCGTCGAAGTCGTCTTCGAAGTCGGCGGCTCCCCTCGGCTCGCCTGTCTCCTCGTCGTCTTCGCTGTCGCTGCCAGTCACGTGGTCGTAGTCAGGCCCAGATAGGAAGTCCCGTCCACAGGACAGGAAGTCCCGCCCGCAAACGCTCCAGTCGCCGGCGTAGCGGTTGCTTGGGGGGCTCTCGGGACCTCCCTGGCCACGGGACCGGGTCACCACTCCGGGGCCCTCTAATGGCAAGTGCAGCGGCGGCTGTCGTTTGGGCCTCAAGTACGGCGCGACGTTGGGAGCTTCGAGGGGCCGGCGGGGATCTGCAAGTAGAGCGGGATTAGGAGCTAGAGCGGTAACCGGGCTTCTGATTGACATGTCAAAAGATGGATTGGAGGACTCTGAATTGGTTGCTGAGGCAACCAGGTACCCTGATGAGGGGGCGTGGCCTGCCTTCATTTGGAGACTCTGATTGGCCCACGTAGAAAGCATCGTTTTTTTTGCGGCCTGGCTCACCTGGCCAAGACTGCAGCAAGTAGTGCAGCACCTCGATGTGGCGCTTGAAGTCCACTGCACTGGCGAGGCCTGGGCCAGAGCTGCGGACGCGGGGTCGTGTGGACGCCTGACGCGCTGGCAGCAGCACAGGCCCAAAGCATACAGCCAGGTTCTGCGGGGTCATGCGGTTGTGGGCATGGAAGGAGGAGACGAGGCGAAGGTGGTCCAGGAGAAGCGTCAGCGTGGCCTGGGGAGAAGGTTGAGAGGACATGGGCTGGCAAAATTAGGCCCCTGTCGTACCTGCAGGAGACCAAGTCGGCTTGGAGTGGGGAAACTGAGGTTCAAGGTCTCATAACTGACAGAGCTAAGACTGTTAGTTGTTTGGTATTAATATCAAAATAATAATGTTATCCCATTTTGCTGCTGGCGGGAAGACAGGCCAAAAGCAACTAAGCTTTGAAATGGCAGAGCTTGGACTGGAACACATTCCTCTGTGTGTTAGGCAAAGCTGGCATGAATCCCATTTTACGGATGAAGGTCTTGAGGCACAGAGAGGGAAGAGACTTGTCCAGATTCCCACAGCCAGGAAGGTAGGTTGATAGACCTATATTCAGAGTGCATTTTTGACACTTCCTGGCTGTATGATCTTGAGAAACTCACTAAGCTGCTTTGGACATTAGTTTCCATATCTATGATGTGGGATACTAATGTACCTACTTTGTAGAGATATGATTGTGCTGCAAGCTTCTGCACATTAGTGGCCCGGGCAAGGGTGAAACACTACTGGTATCAGTCTACTCCATGTTCTGCTGCTCCCACCAGGCCCAACTCACCCTTTCCACATCTGGCAGGCAGCTGAGGAGCCCTCGGGTGCCCTCAGGGCTTGGGGGAGCTCTGCTTGGGGGCCCTCCGGCCATGGCCTCCAGCACCACCTGATAAAGGGGCTGGGTGATGAGAGGAGTAGGCAACTCTCGGAGATAATCCTTGAGGATACCTGCGGACACAGAGCTTCTGGTCAGGGCACCCCTGGCTTCTGTGGCCAGATAGGTTAGCTGGGGCCAGAAGTGGGGGGCCAAGGGAGAGAAAAGGAAGCATATTGGGGCAGGATTGTGAAAACAAGGTCAGAAAGAAGGCGTGAGGTCCCAAAGGGATCATATGCCCAGCCTTAAAGTGAACTGAAGGGGGTGAACAGGCAGGAGAGAGGGGGCCATGCTGACCAGTGATAACATTGATATCTGGGTATAGGTCCTCAGAGAGACAGACAGCTGCACTGTCCCGCTCAAAGGCATCTCGAAGCTCTTTTTTCACTGCTGCTGAGCCGCACAGACGGTACAGCCCTACAACCTGGGGATGAGAACAGAGGATGTCTTTTTGCTGGGCCCACAGACTGATCAGGGACCAATGGGGTGGGGACTGGAGTTCAGGGCCAGGGTACTGGGGACACTGTGGTCTGGGACTGGCTGTAGCCTTGCAGGCTGCCTTCCTCTGACACTTGTCAGCCAGATCCCTACCTGGCTGTTTGGACAGCATGGCCTTGTAAACCCTCTACTTGGTTCACCTGTCCTGCTGGTTTCCAACTCCTCTGACTTAGGAAACATGAGCCTCCTCAGCTCACTTGTAAAGTCCTCCACGGAAGCCTTCCCTGACAACCTCAACCAAATCAGGTTTTGCTTCAAGCTCTCCCAGACCCCGGAAGCCTCCCCTTCATAACTCTTGTCCCAGTTCCAGTTTACATTTGTGAGTTATTAGTCGTGTCTTTTCCCCATCAAATCCTGCACTCCAGGAGGGCCTGCATCCTGTTATTAAAAGTTGGCATAGGTTCTGGGCTGGGGCTACGGTGTTGTGGAGCCTCTTGCCTCTGTCTAGGCTGAGGTTGGAGCAAGGAGTGGCTCAGGCTTAGGGGAGGGATTCAGTGTCCATACACTGGGCATCATGAGGAGTGGTTGCGGTCTAAGGGTCCAGCAGGAAAGGTGGGGACTCACCCGAAGCCCTCGGCGTTCAATCTGCCTAACACACTTCTGGATGATGAGGGGCACCTGGCCCGGGGGCTGCTCCCGCTCTACCAGCAGTGGCAGGGGCAGCCCAAAGACTCGGGGCTCAGCTGTTGCAGGTGCTTCCTGTTGCTCCGAAAGTGTCAGCTTGGCATATAGCAGCCCCTGGGGTTCCAGGCGCACAGCCAGCTGTTGGGCCTGACACCCTGAGGATATAAGGGGGCCTGAGCTGGGTCTGCCTAAAGGTTCCTGCACCCTAGCCACCCCTACTTCAAGCCACACTCCCCTCCCAAGGTCTGGCCTCCTAGGCACTCTAGAGGGCAGGGTGCACCCTGTGCCCTGGCCCGCCACCCCTGTAGCCATATGTCCTACCTCGGAAGACTGTAGGGAGCAGCACAGTACCCTGGGCACAGGGCCGGTGCCGCCTCACGCCAGGGTCCCATGCCAGCACCAGGGCTCGCAGTAGCTGGGCAGCCTCAAGCTCCAGGTGGAAGGTGTGGTCCAGCCTCAGGAAGTCTGGCCCCCCTCGAAGTGGCCCTGTCCGGGCCCTGGCCACCCCATCCACTTGCAGCAAGCAGCACAGGTCTCTTGGAGTAGCTCCTGGTGCTGGTCGCAGCCCCCCCAGCCCATACAGGTGCAGGCTGAGGCGGCCCCAGAGTGCAGCTGGTGGTGCCCGGGCTGCTGGGCCCACCTCATAGGGCCGGAAGGCAGTGGGCGATGGGGGCCTTGCTGGGCGCTCAGGTGAGTCCCCATCGCTGAGGTAACCAGTCCTCAGGCCTCGGGTGCCTCCAACCATTGCTGCCTGCCCGGGTCCCCCCACGCTGCTGTCCAGATGGTAACGGCTGATGACAGAGCCTGCAGGGGCAGCCCTGTCACGTTCCCGGCCAGCCCGGGGTCCTCGCAGGCTTAGACGACGCCTCAGCTCGGGCAATTTCTTCATCTTCATGGAGAGGCGTCTGGCAGGGCCTGGGGACTTGGTGCGGGAGGCTTTGTTTGGGGGACTGGCAGGGGCTGTACCTGCAGGAGAGCAGATCTCAGGGTCCAGGAACGTGGGCTTTGGGCAAGGGAGTGAGGCTTGTGCTCAGCTGGGGAGACTAGAGATGGGAAGTTTGTGCTTACCTTGGGAGGCTGGGCCTTCTGGCTCAGTGGAGCCTGGCTGTGGCCCTTGGGGCTCAGGTGCTGGGGGTCTGGGGTCTTCTTCAGGGATGGGGTTGTACCAGATCTCGCCTGCAGGCTCTCCACTGCCAGGAGCCCCAGGCCCCAAAGAGGCCTCCTCAGGTGGCTTGGCCCCACCTAGCACCCATCGACGGCTGCTGGGTTCCAGGCTTTGCAGGTAGGCACCTCGTGCAGGGCTCCGTGAGGCCTCAGGGCTGGGGGGCCCCTCTGCTCCAGCCTGGGACCCTTCGGGGGCCTGGGGCTCTGGCTCTGGGGGGCTGGGTTCTGGGCATTGGGCTGGGCGGCCTGATGGAGAATGAGGGGAGTGAAACTCAATACCCCACCATCCCCAGAACAGGCCCATGAAATGGATTGGTAGGCAGGATGCTGTGTTGGGCTGTGTCCAGCTTTTCCTGGGCCCATTATAAGTCCTTATCCCTAAAGGCCTGCTGTGTCACTTGGAATGATTAGCCACAGGATAGCAATGTTTTGATTGCCAGCCTAGAGTCCTGCCCCTCTCAATCCTTGGCACCCCAAAGAGGACTCTGTCCCTACAGCCTCAGGAAGGTCCAAGTCAGGTTTCCTTGGGCCCTCAGGCACTATGTTCAGTCTCACTTCTTCACCCCTCTCATTAACCCTGGCCTGGGTGGCCTTGGGCAACTTGCTTCCATTCTCTGAGCGTCAGTGTCCTGCAGCTTGGATGCCCACCTCCAGGGAGTCTTCAGAGAGCCTCACAGTTAAACACAGCCTACAGCAGATGCTGACTTGATCAGGAGACTACTAGCTGGGTTATCTTCTTCCTGTAGAATGTCATCCCCAGTTCTCCACCCCTTCCACGACCCCCTTGTCTGTCTTCAAAACTCTGACCCCATCCTGGAGTTGGCCTCTGTCCCTCAGCACAAGCCAGGTCCCTCACGGTCAAGGCCTTGGGGCCTCCCCTTAGCTCTGGTCTCCTTTCTGACATCCGGGGCTGTTTCCTCTCTCTATGTCTCTCTCTCTCTCTCTCTCTCTGTTGTGGGCATCCCTATCCCTTCTCCCTTCCCTGGGAACCTTGGGCATCTTTGGGAAGGTCTGGGGAGGAGGAGGGGTCAGGTCCTTGGAATGGTCTGGCCTTCCTCCTTTAACTCCTTCCTTCCCCGGACCCCCAATTCCACGCAGCTCCCTGTTTCGCTAAGCTCTCGTCTTGCTAGCCCACTGACCCCCTCCTCAGGTCACCTTCAATTCCTGCCGCCCCCCTCCCAGGGCCGGGTGGGGGGGCAGGTCTCTATTTAGACAGTCCAAAGAGCTGTTTAAATCACTTCACTGGCCCCAGGCACCTTATCCAATTGCTTCGTGCCTTAGTTTTTCTATCTTTGTGTATAAAGGGGACAGTTTTCTGAGGCCATCGTGGGCAAATGCAGCTGCAGCCACTGGTTAGTAGGTGAGAGGGGGACGGGGCGGGGAGGTTACTATGATTGATGCACCGCCCCTCTCTCTCCTCTGCAGGAGTACACCCCCCCATCTCCCAGACCGCGGCTCCGGGGCTCCCTGTTCCCCCAGTCTGACCTGCCTGGGCCCTAGTATCTTGGCCTCCCAGTCCTTCCTCCCGTCCACCCTCCAGGCGCTCTGTCGCGGCCCCATTTCCTGTCAGGGGCGAGGCCCCCTCCTGGGCCTCCCAAGGAGCCCGCGGCTCTGGCATCCCGGGCCAGCCAGCCGCACATAACGGTCCGCGCCCCCCTCCCTCCCAGCCCCTTCCTTCCAGGATCCCCTCCTCGTCCCCGGCTCGAGGTGTCCTGGTCGGCGAGAGGCTTCGCGGAGCTCTTTCTGATCCTCCCCCCAGCCCAGCCGTCCCTCCTCGGAGCCCTGGGACATCCCCCTCTAAGGCCGGGCGGGGCTCCGCCACCCCTCGTCCCCCACCGGGCTCTGCTCACCGCGCTCTTTGGCGTCCGACTTTTTGCGAGGCAGTTTTTCCCGACCCCGCAGGCGGGAGAAGGTTTTCCTAAGCAGCGGCTCGGCCATGCTGGGGCCCGGGCCGGGCCGAGTGTGAGCCCCGGGCTCCGGCCGCACCGCCCCGCGCCCTCCTCGCCCCGCCCGGACCTCCCCGCCCGCCCCCCGCCCCGCGCCAGCAGGAAGCGCATTCCCGGAATGCTTGGCCCAAACTTTTTTTTTTTTAATCCCCTTCCCGCAGCCCGAGCAGGCGATGCTGGGATATGTAGTCGCCTGGGCCCGGGAGGAGAGGTGATGGGGTCTCTGGGCTGCGCCCGTCCGCTCCAGCTCAGACCGTCGTGGCGTAGGCCAGAGCCCTGGTATTCTCCGGTATTTGCCCTCCCTAGGTGATGACATTCGGGAGTTCTCTTGGGTTTACCTCCAACGCGCAGTGGTACAGGGATCCTCTTTTCTCCCTCCCATCTATTGAGTTCATTTCAATGATTGCACCCCTTTCTTGGCCTCTCCCTCTGCCTCCCAAATCTCTCATACCTTCCCCCCTCCACCCAGTTTCTGCTGTTTAACAAACCATTCCCAAACTTAGTGGTGTCAAACAGCATTTTTCATGATGCTCACAGATGCAGTGGGCTGGGAATTTGGACAGGACAGTGCTGGCATTGCTTGTCTCTACTTCTCCGCTGGGAAGACTCCAAGGCTAGGAGTGACTCAAAGTCTGTGTGTGTGTGGCTGAATCATCTGGAGGTGGTCTTCATTCGCAGATCTTGCAATGGATACCAACTGTTGGCTGAGACCTCTTCTGGGGCTGTGGACTAGACCTATGGAGTAGGGCACGTACATGGACCTCTCTTGTGACCTTGGGTTTCCTCCCAGCATGGTGGCCTTGGAGTAGTCAGACTTCTTAGATGACCACCCAGAGCCCCCAAAATGAACAAGGCAGAGCCTGTTATCTTTTCTGTTTCAACCTCTGGTGTCATGCTGTCAATTCTGGTACCAGATTCAAGGAGAGGGGACTTAGATCCTACCCACCGTAATAGGAGGCATGTCAAAGTGATCTTGTGTCGTGGATATGGGATGGGAGATTCTCCTGTGTGCATCTTGAAAAAAAAAACCAAAAACTTGCTTCACTCCATGTCCCATTCTTCATGCAGCATCTAAAGAGGACTTCAAACTAAAATCAGATTATAGCACACTTCTGCAGAACTATCTCCCCCTGACTGCTCACCCCACCTAGAATAAAATCCAGATTCCCACCATGGTCTGATAAGATTTCTGATGATCTCTTTTGCTGTTCTATTCACTCACCATGCCCACCTTTCTGGTTCTCAACATCAAACTGTTCCGGCCCCAGGCCTTTCCCACACATGGTTCCTTCTGCCTGGGAGGCCCAGCTTCTTTGGAGGCTGCCCCTCTGTCACTCTCTAGATCCAGTGGCATCTCCTCAGGAGGCCTGCATTGTCCACCACTGCTGTCTAGTCTTTATTGTCACTCTGTTTCCTTTCTTCTAACACCATAGCTTGAATCCAACAATTCCAGTGGTTTGTTTAGTGGTTTCTCTGCCTCTTTGTTAAAACTAGGAGTTTACCAGGTGATGCTTGTCAATCTTGTTCATTGTTGAACATTCAGGTAGGAGATCAGGTGTCAGGTGATGGAGGCCTACACAGGAAGGAGTGTCCAAGAGGCTTGGACAGAGGAGGTTGTGTTTGTATAATGTGTCTGTATGTGTTTATCATCTTGGAGTTTGTTAAGATTCTTGGATATGTAGATTTATGTCTTTTGTCAACTTTGAGAAATTTTCTAGCCATTATTACTTCAGATATTCTTTCTGCTCCTTTCTTTTCTCTCCTTCTGGGACTCTCGTTATGTACATGTTGGTATACTTGGTAGTGTCCTACACAACTCTTAGGTGATGTTCATTTTTCTTGGATGTATGTATTTGGGAGGAGTCAGGCTGGGAAAGTGTTGGGTGCATCCTTCTCCCTACCAGATCCCTACCCACATGCTTTTGAGGCAGCTGCTGGCAAAGAGGAGAGAGGTTGTGAGTCAAGGCAATACTTCTTCACAGCTCCAAGGGCTGCAGGACTAGGCCCCAGAGCTTCAGAGGAGCTGAGTGGCTGATGTGGGGATGAGAGCAGCCCTTTGCCTTACCTATGTGACACCCACCTGCCACATAAATATTTATTATTATTTTTATACACCTTTTTTGACAGGGTTTCTGTACTTTTACTGTTGCCTTTATTTGTCTACACATAGCCCATTTAGTTGACCAGTGGCTATGACTGTTTCTTAATAATGACTAAGTCTTGATAAGGGAGAACAAATTTTCTGCAAATTGTATTAAATGGTTATGAATACTAAGTTTCACACTTAATGAAGTCTGTTTTCTTATTCTTCTGGATGTTGCTTGTTGCTGTATAGATTTTGGACTGTGTATTTTCTTTACCCCAGATATTCTCATTGCCTGCAGGCCTGATGGACTATACTTTTGGTGTGTGATGAATTAACCAGCCCCTGCCACATACAGGGATTTTTGAAAGACCAAAGGCAAATGTAGGGACTGGTCAAGTTTGAGCAGCGGACAATGAGAGTTGGTGGGTAAATATCCCAGCTCTCATTCTGTGGGATGACAGCAGTGTGTGCTCTACACTGACCTCTAGTGGTCCCCACCAGACTGAGCTCCCCCAGCCCACAGTGGAAATCTGCTTTATTGATTGCATTCTTTACTGACTTCCTTCCCTTCCCTGTCTCATTTATCTACTCCATTTCCAGCATTTCCTGCTTATTTCCCAAATAAACTACTTGTACTCAGGGTCAGCTTCTGGGGGGACTCCAAACAAAAGTATCTTTTCTAGGCCTCAGGTTCCTCATTTGTCCAAGGGAAAGACTAAATCCTTCTGCTGTTATTAAGGCTTTGAGGGGAAGGCTTGTGTCTGTGAGGCTAAGTCCCTCATCCTGCCAGCTCTCTGTCGTCAGTTCCTGGGGTAGGAGGGAGGGAAGACAGAGCAGGCCCCTAGCTTCCTCCTCACCTTGTTGTCATTTCAGTTGTTTCCAGCCTGAGGCTCTGTTATGTGTGGAAACTTCCAGGTTAAGGAGGTGAGTCCTTGAGGTTGTGCAGACCCCTCTGGCCAGGAGTCAAACCTCAGAGGAGCCAGGGAAGAAGTGGGTGCCCAGAGATGTCCATCAGGGGGGCAATAGGAACTGGAGGGAGACAGGGTATTCGAATTGCCACAGAGCAGCTTCCTGAGGCAGGGCATGGTCTTGTCTACATGGCAGTGGTGCAGCATTTCTTGGCCAGAGCCTCCTAGAGCCCTCGGAAATGTTGGCTCAGGCAGTTGTAGAGCTGAAGCTGAGGTACGGGGGTGGGGGGAGGAAGTAGTCCTCATTTGCTCTACATTCCCCCCTGCCACTAAGGTGTCCCTTTTCATCCACTGTAGATCTGCTCTGTGTATTGCCACACATCACTGCTATAAGAATTAAGCTCTGGATTCACGGTTCTACTGGGAGGAAACAACCGGAACTTCACGTCTGCTGTCTCCTGGATGCTACTTTATATGCCTTTCACCTTTGCAGATTTTAATCTGTGTATAAACCATGCAGTAAACCATGAGTACAGACCATGCAACAGACCACTCTGAGTACTGTGAGGCCTTCTAGTGAACCCTGAAAGCCGAAAGTGCTCTTGGGCTGCAGTTCCCAGCCCCTGGGTTATAGACCAGTACCAGTCGGTGCCCTGTTAGGAACTGAACTGGGCCATACAGCAGGAGGGAAGCAGCAGGCAAGAGTGAAGCTTCATCTGTAATTACAGCCACTCCCCGTCAATCACATCACCACTCGGGCTTTGCCTCCTGTCAGACCAGCAGCAGCATTAGATTCTCATAGGAATACTAACCCTACTGTAAACTGTACATGTGAGGGACCCAGATTACAGCTCCTTATGAGAATCTAATGCCTGATAATCTGAGGTGGAGCTGAGGCAGTGAGGCTGGTGCTGGGGAGTGGCTGCAAATACAGATTATCATTAGCAGAGAACTGCACAGAGTCCACAATAAATACAATTTATTATATATGCAGATTCATATCAAAACCACCCCATCTCCAGGCTGTGGAAAAATTCTCTTTCATGAAACTGATCTCTAGTGCCAAAGAGGTTGGGGGCCACTGGTCTTGGGGACCTCCAGGCACACAGATTTATGGAGATGAAAGCGTCCCTCCACCCTGGCAAATGGACTTTTGAGAGTAGAACTGCCCAAACCTTTTGAGTGTTTCGTACCTTTTAAGAAGGGAAGGAGCTTTGGCCACTCCTGACAACTTATCCAACTTTTATCACCCTTGAGCTGTTCAGAGCTGCAGCATGATCTTGGGTAAGTCCATCCCAAGGTGGCTCGCACCTGTAATCCCAGCCCTTGAGGCCAGGAGCTTGAGAGACTCCATCTCTACAAAAAAATGGAAAAATTAGCTGGACATGGTGGGACAAGCCTGTAGTTCCAGCTAGTTGGTAAGCTGAGGCAGGAAGATTGCTTGAGCCCAGGAGCTTGAGGTTCCTGTGTGCTAAGAGAGTACCACTGCATCCTAGCTAGCTGAGGTGACAGAGCAAGACCCTTTCTCAAAAAAAGAAAAAGGTTCAAAACAAATAAAAAGATTATATTTCGTGACATGTCATGTGATAAAGAAATTTAAGAATTCAACTTTTTATGGGTGGTGCCTGTGGCTCATCGAGTAGGGCACCGGCCCCATATACCGAAGGTGGCGGGTTCAAACCCGGCCTCGGCTGAATTGCAAAACAGGAAAATAGCTGGGCATTGTGGCGGGCACCTGTAGTCCCAGCTACTCGGGAGGCTGAGGCAAGAGAATCGCCTAAGCCCAGGAGTTGGAGGTTGCTGTGAGCTGTGATGCCACAGCACTCTACCAAGGGTGATAAAGTAAGACTCTGTCTCTACAAAAAAAAAAGTAAAACTGAGACAAGAGGATTGCTTGAGCCCAAGAGTTGGAAGTTGCTGTAAGTTGTGACATGGCACTCTGCTGAGGGCGATAAAGTGAGACTCTGTCTCTACAGAAAAAAAAAAAAAAAAGAATTCAATTTTTTATAAATACAGTCTTACTGGCACGCAGGCAGGTCCATTTCCTTGATGTGTCACCTATGTCTGCTTTTATGTTGCAACAACAGAAACTGTGTAGTCCATAAAAATGACAGTATTTACTCAGTGGTTCTTGCTGATTTCTTATTTGGGTCATGGCTTGCAAGCCGGTTTGTTCTGAAGTACAGGCCTTTCCGATCCCGGTACTTAAATAAACCTCGTCATGTTTCTGTCTGTTTTGTGGACCTACCCCTCCCTGTAGGGAGAGGGCTGCCCGCTGCATGCCCAACTCCTCCATTACTCTGGGCTCACCATCATTTCTCTGAACAACCAGGCTCTTTTTTGCCACCATGGAAACTTTGCACATGCTGTTCTTTTCCAGGGGGAGATTACATGTGAGGCTTACGGAATTGGGCCAGTTCACAGATATTTATAGAAAGCATGTCTCTGACAAGACAAAAAAAAAAAGCAGCTCTATTTTGAATGGCACTGTCGCCACCTGGTGAGCACTTCCTCTAACTGTAGCTTCAATTCTTTCAAAGCTTTTGGGATTTAGACTGTCTCTTCTAGCTAGGACCAGGTCGTTGCAGGGCCTAGAGAACCATCTGGGATCTGGTTCTCCTGTATTTCTGACCCTGACACCTCTTTGGGTGCCCGGTTTTGTGCACATATCCCTGTGATGCTGAAACTTTATTCAATTAAAAAAATCTTCTTCAGAGATGTGGTTATCACTATACTGCCCAGCCTGGACTCCTGTGCTCAAAAGACCCTCCCGCCTCAGCTTCCGGAGTAGCTGGGACTACTCTGCGTGTCAGCACACCGAGCTCCTGTGATGCTCAACTTTGAGGATCATATGAGTGTCCTGGGGATGTCGATGAAATTATGACCTATTGGTCTGGGGCAGAGTCTTAGCCTTCATTTCTAATAAGCACCCGGGAAGATGCCTCTGGTTCATGGACCGCTTTAAGTGTCAGGCTCTACTTTTTCTGTAGAAAGAGATCAGCAAATTTCTTTGGTAAAGTTAGTAAATATTTTGGACTGTGCATGCCATATGGTTTCTGTGGAGACTACTCTGGGCTTGAAGTATGAAAGCAGCCAGATATGATATGTAAATGATGGGCATGGCTGTGTTCCAGTAAAACTTTATTTATGGGCTTTAGAATTAGAATGTGTTTAAAATTAATTTTTTTATCTTTTAAAATTTCAGAATATTAGGGGGTGCTCTTGTTTTGTTTACATACTTTGTTTTTGTAGAGTTTGAGTCAAAGTGTTAAACTTTGACTCCTAAGTGTGCTCTTGGCCCAAATAGTGTGCACTGTACCCAATAGGTGTGAATTTGTTTGTCCTCCCCTTTCTCCCTCCCCCCCAGCTTGATTTTCATTGAGATTTATTTTCATATGTGCACTTAAGTGTTGTTCGATTAGTTACAATTTAGGATTGAGTATATGTGTTTATTTCCCCATTCTCATGATGTTTCACTGAAAAGAATGGTTTCCAATTCCCTCCAGGTTGTCCAAAAAGAGACTAGATTGCCATTTGTTATGGCTGAGCAGTACTTCATGGTATGCACATACCACATTTTATTACTACATTCATGTACTGGTGGGCACTTGGGTTGTTTGCACATCTTTTAGACTGAATTGTGCGGCTACAAACATTGGAGTGAAGGTGTCCTTTTCATAGAATGACCTTTCTCCTTTGGGCATATACCCAGTAGTGGGATTGCTGGATCAAATGGTAGATGTACTTTAAGTTCTTTGAGGCATCACCATACAATTTTATGTAGAGGTTGTAGTAGTTTGTACCAACAAAAGTAGTTTCCACCAACAGTGAATAAGAGTTCCTTTTCCTATGTACCATGCCAGCCTTTGTTTGTTTGTTTATTTGAGGCAGAGCCTCACTTGTGAGGCACTTTGCCTGGCCTAGAATTAGAATTTTATATACCATTTATTTCTATACTATATTTCTATACTGTTATATATATAATCTGTCTTGTGATGTGCTTTTTCTTTTAGTTATCTTAGCCTATTAAAATGTTAAAATTTCTTAGCTTACAGTCCATATAAAAAAAATTGTGGACTGGATTTGCCCTCTAAGCTATAGTCTGGAGAGCCCTGCTAGTATTGTGTCTTCATCAAGATCTGTGGCTCTGGGATGGCTCCTCTGAACCTTGCCAAACAGCATCGCTAGCAACTTCACTTTTCAAGCCTAAGTTTCCTCATCGGTAGAAAAAGGGGCTATAATGCCTACATTGTAGGGATGTTATTTAAGATTTAATGAGGCTGGGCACAGTGGCTGATGACTGTAATACCACCACCCTGGGAGGCTGAGGCAGAAAGATTGCTTGACACCAGGAGTTTGAGGTCAGCATGAAGGCAACATAGCAAGACCCTGTCTCTACAAAAAAATACTTACAAACATTAACCAGGCTTGGTGGCTGTATCTCAGTGCTTGCGTGGCTAGGCAGGCAAATCCCTTTAGCCCCAGAGTTTAAGGCTGCAGTGAGCTATGATCACTTCAATTGCACTCCAGCCTGGATGACAGAGCAAGAGCCTGTCTCTAAAAAAACAAAAGGTAGATCCCAGGGCCCAATGCCAGATCCACTGAATCAGAATCTCCATAAACCAAGTGCCAGCAACCTTTATACAAAACCAAGGAAGGATGAATGGGAAACCTGTTGATGACAGCAATTCCCACCCCAAACCACAGCCACAAGAAGAGATTTCAAAGCCTACTGGCAGTCCAAGGCTGGCGGATGCTTAAAAGAATGGCAAGTGAGACCATTCAGCAGACCTCAGCAGACCTTTCTGAGGTTCTTCCCCCCAAAATATGATGATACAACTGGCTAATACATGTGCTGTTTTTATCAATATTAAAGTGAGTGTGTAGCCACAGCTTTGGTTCAACTAGTATTATCCCCATAGCAATCCTAAAAGCCTGATGTTCAGGAAAAGGCTTATTTAAGGCTGCTTTGACATGTTTCCTGCTACTCTGATCTGCATGTGGGACATAGATCGCAGAAAATATGTGCACTTCTCTTTTGGGTGCCCATAGTACTTCATTCATCTCGCTCTTTTTTAAAAAGAGAGTCTCACTCTGTCACCTGGGCTAGAGTGCCTTGACCTCAGCCTAGCTCACAGCAACCTCAAATTCCTAGGCTCAAGCAATCTTCCTGTCTCAGACTCCTGAGTAGCTGGGGCTACAGGCACATGCCACTACACCCAGCTAATTTTTCTATTTTTAATTGAGATGAGATCTCTTTCTTGCTCAGGCTGGTCTCAAACATTAAGCTCAAGTGATCTTCCCACTGTGGCCTCCCAGAGTGCTAGATTATAGACGTGAGCCACTGTGCTCAACCTCTCATTCATCTCTTTATGACACATTTACCGCATTGTACTACAAGGATTTATTTATGAGTCTCTATTCCCTGCTAGGATCTGAACTCTGTAAGGGTGGGGGTGGGATACATCTCTGTGTCCCCAGCAACCAGCAGAAGTTCTGGAACATGGGAAGCACCCAATACCCGTGCTGCTCTAGGACCGAGAGAAGGTGGCTTTGCTGGAGAACTTCCTCAGGGCTGCCTTCATTTCCTTGTTCCTTAGGCTATAGATAAAGGGGTTCAACATGGGAATGACCACTCCACACATCAGGGCAGCTGCCTTGTCTTTCTGGGAGGAGGTGGGGGATGCAGGCTGTAAGTACACGGCGAAGATGGTCCCATAGAACAATGACACCACAGTGAGGTGTGAACCACACGTGGAGAAGGCTTTCCACTTGCCCCGAGCAGAAGGAATCTTAAGGACCACCCGGAAAATGCAGATGTAAGAGAGGAGGATGCAAGAGAGTGGGCTTATGCCCATGATGATGCCAAACACAAAGATCACCAGCTCATTGGTGTGCGTGTCTGAGCAGGAGAGCTTCAGCAAGGGCATGAGGTCACAGAAGAAGTGGGAGATTTCGGATTCAGCACAGAAGGTCAGCTGAGCCATGAGGCAGGTATGGACAAGAGACTGGAGGTTGGTGATCACCCACGGCACCCCCACCAGCAGCCCACAGACACGGCGGCTCATGAGGACCAAGTACCGCAGTGGGTGGACAATGGCCACATACCGGTCGATGGCCATCACAGCCAAGAGGAAGCTGTCCATGGTTCCAAACAGGTGGAAGGCGTACATCTGGGTAAGGCAGCCTGCAAGTGAGATGGCTCTGGTCTGGGTGTGGATGTTCACTAGCATCTTGGGGACGGTGGTGGAGGATAAAAAGACATCCACAAGTGAGAGGTTGGAGAGGAAGAAGTACATGGGCGTGTGGAGGTGAGAGTCCGTGACGATGGCCAGGGTGATGAGGAGGTTCCCAAAGATAGTGACCAGGTACACGGACAGGAACATCCCAAAGAGGAGGCCCTGATGCTCTGGCTTTTCTGAGAGTCCTAGGAGGGTAAATTCTGAGACTGCTGTTTGGTTTTCTGGTTCCATATGTAACCTGCGTCTACTAGAAACAGAAAGGGGAGGGAAGCCACATAAAATTGGGAGTCAGAGATGGGGTTTCAGTCTCAGCTTCCCACAGAGACCTTTGGTTTTGTGAAAATCCACCAAGTTCTTGTAAAACCCATTATAATAGAACATCCATAGTTGACCACCTCCTTAAGTTGACCTAATTTTCATGGACCAGACATGCACCATATGTACATATCAGGAGAGCAGGCCTTGTTCCTTATGTTGACCAGCTCTGTATGTTGGCCAGTTTGTTACAGTTTCTTGGGACTTCAACTTACAGAGTTTCTACTGTGTTGTGTACTATCAGGAAAGAGCATATTCTTTGTTCAATTCACCTTTTTTTTTTTTTTCCTTCAGTTTTTGGCCGGGGCTGGGTTTGAACCTGCTACCTCTGGCATATGGGGCTGGCGCCCTACTCACTGAGCCACAGGCGCCACCCTGTTCAATTCACTTTTTACCTAGTTAGGGACCCATCTTATAAAACCAACTGCTGGCTTGGTGCCCATAGCTCAGCGAGTAGGCTGCCGGCAACACCAAGGCGGGTGCATTCAAGCCCGGCCCGGGCCTGCTAAACAACAATAACAATAAATAGCTGGGCGTTGTGGTGGGCACCTGTAGTCTCAGTTACTTGGGAGGCTGAGGCAAGAGAATTGCTTAAGCTCTAGAGTTTGAGGTTGCTGTGAGCTGTGACCCCATGGCGTCATCTCCAAAAAAACCTGAAACGAAACAAAACAAAACAAAAAAAAAATTGCTGACAAGACTATGTCAAAGCAATATGTCAAGACTATGTAAAAGCTAATCATATGAACTGGGTCATTACATTTATTTATTTAGAGACAGAGTCTCACTTTGTTGCACTTGGTAGAGTGCCATGGCGTCATAGCTCACAGCAAACTCAAACTCTTGGGCTCAAGTGATTCTCTTGCCTCAGCTTCCTGAGTAGCTCGGATTACATGTGCCCGCCACAATGCCCAGCTATTTTTAGAGATGGGGGTGTTGCTCTTGCCCAGGCTGTTTTCGAACCCATGAGCTCAGGCAATCCACCTACCTAGGCCTCCCAGAGTGCTAGGATTACAGGCGTGAACCACCACGCCTGGGTGGTCATTCCTCTTTTAAATTAAAAAAAAAAAAGTTTAAAAAAATATTTTCATTTGTATACATTTATGGGGTTCATGTGGAATTTTGTTACATGGATAGTGGTGAATTCAGGCTTTTAGGGTATCCGTCGCCCAAATAACATACATCGTATGTGAGGTTGGGCAATGAGTTTGTGAACTCATCCTAGAAAAAGTGCCGCACACCTCATTGCTCAATATCGCTATCATCACCTTTGAGGTACTCCCCTGGGAAGCTACGCTCAATCCCCGTGCATAGCCCACCCTTCAAAGCAATTTTGGAACTCTTTTTCTGGGATGGCTATCGGTGCTGGCATCATACAAGACCTGACAGTTAAGTTCATGAACTCATCCTAGAAAATGTTCTACGTGCCTCACTGCTGAATATCACTACAGTCACAAGATGGCCAAGGGGAGCACTTCACAGGTGACTGTGGTGACACTCAGCAATGAGGTATGTAGCACTAGTAAGAGCATGCAGTACCTATCTTTTTGTTGTTTTACTTAAGATAATGGCCTCCAGTTCTATCCACGTTGTTGCAAAAGACACGATTTAATTGTTTTTTTCACAGCTGAATAGTGAATTGGGTCATTCTTGTCATATCCAACTAAAACCGAGTCTAGAGGCCAGTGAAGAAAGCACTAGGGGTGCATAACATTGCTCCAAAAGTGTAAATCTCTGCAAATCCAATGGCTCAAACTGCTTGTGGTAGTCCAAGACTAGTGTTATCTAACAGTTACCAAAACAACCTGCTGCAATTCTAAGACTAATTTGACCCAACCACCATGGCTCATCAGTCGGAGCTCCCCAAAACTTTAGTAATATCAGTGAACTTTCTTCTAGAAACACATGCAATGTTACATGCAATGTAAACCCCGAACCTTCTCTTTGTTCTTTGGGCGTACCAAAGGATTACTATTGGGGGCATACATGTATGCCCCCAATAGTAATCCTTCTAGTCCAAACAAAACATTAAATTTAGAAACCTGTTTCTACATTTTAATTTTGACTTGAACAGTGGTGATATCTATTGTGGTTTGGACCTTTACATAGGAGCCTAGTTCTTCACGTATAGGTCTCACAGCAACTCCAAGAGAAAGATGATGTTAGCTACAATTTACAGTGAGAAAATGAGCTGAGAGAGTTGTTAGGGGCACTCAATTTGCAAGTGCCTGATGTCTTATGTGAATTTAGATTGATTTTCACTGTCATATTCCACTGGCTAAGGAGAGCTGCCCACTCCTTTGTGAGGTGAGACATTTCAAAGCTAAACCGTGCTGTCAATGTGTGCAAGGGGATAAATATTCAATTTCATGCACTTGAAATTCTTACCTTCCTGAAAGGAGTATTAGTCTTCAGAAAGATTTAAGGTTTGCTGAAGTGAGATCAGGACATAAGTGGGAGAATGCAGTACATAGATAGGTCTGTATAAGAAAGGAGATGGATGATCCCAAGGCATTGTGAGAGTGAGGGAGAGATTAAACAGCTGCTATGAAGAGCAGGACCCTCAGAAGGTGGAAGAGATTATGAAAGGCAGCTTTTAGGAAGTATAGCCTCCTCTTTGGTAATCCCAAGGGAGCTCCAGCAAAGGCCTATGTTGCTTCAAGGCTTTAAGAGTTGGGTTTGAGGTTTTTGTAAGGCAATGCTTAGATTTCTCTGGGTTGTGACTGTAGACTGCTGTGATTCATTTCCTGGCAACCATTTTTGCAACAGTCTTCAGTTGTTGACTTGGTTTGCACTAGAGCAACATTTCTCAACCTTGAGCTAGCATCAAAGTCATCTGGAGGGCTTGTGAAAACAGAGAGAGCTGGGTTCCCCCTTTATCCCCTCCCCTGAAGTGTCTGGAGAGTGGCTGAAGAATCAGTACTTCCAGGAAGTTCCCAGGAGATGCTGGTGCTGCAGACCTGTGGACCACACTGGGAGAACCATTGTATTAAAGAAACCTATTTTTCAATGTCTGTACTATTTGTGCAGGTGTTACACAATTGCAGATTAGTCTAAATGCTTTTCCTCTACATGTCCTGCGACAGAGGGTCTTCCCTTTGTGTACTTTGTCCACTCAGAGAATCTAGAATTGATCTCAGGCCCCCTCCCCCCTTTATCTTTATCCAAGAAGGAAATGGATTCCTCTCCCCCATCTCCCTACCTCTACTCCCAGCTCGATCCCTTCCTTATCTCTCACTTGCGCACCAGGATGGCATTACCAAGGGGAGGGTTTCAGCAAGGCTCCTTCTTCACTGGCCTCCAGAGGATCCTGAGGTCAGCACTAAGCTCCCAGGAAGGGCACTGGAGACCCCTCAACTGGGATGAGTCTGATGTCTATGGGAGGGACTCTTACGTCCCCTCCCCAGCCTGGAGCAGGTGAGTTTGGAGGGACCAGAGTGCAGCAGGATATTTCTAGTTTGGGGACTCTGAGACACTCCATCCCCATGGCTCTTCATTAAAGAGGAAGATGCTAATTATTTTGTTTCTACTCTTTGCCACTTGAGGCCTGTTCTTTGGGTGAGGAGGTGTGCTTTGGGATCACAGGGGAGGTAAGGAGTTAGAGCAACAACTGGGGATTCACTCCCACTGGGACACCTCCCTTCTGTCCCCTCTGAGCCCAGACTGAACCACGTGGCGTTTCCCAGGCAGGAAGCCCTGGTGATCCCAGTCCTTGATAGGGCACTCGGATGCCTGAAGTTTAGTTCATTCTATCCATGACGAAAATGGTTCATTAAAGGCTTCTGGAAAGCAGTAAGACAATCAATAAATAGACATTAAATGAATGAATTTATCAAACACTTCTTGATTATCTTCTATAAGTCAGGTGTTGTGCTTGGCACTGGGCTTTTAAGAATGTCTTCCAATTCAGGCTCCATCTGCATTAACCTGTTGTAGTCCTACAAAGCCCACTTCGGTGGGGACTCAGGGATCTCTCCTCTATTCTCTTCTCTTGGGATGTCTGTGTCATGACCCTTCCCCAACTCTGTTTCCCCAGGGAGCTTCTCTGTTTCCTAGAATCCTTTTGTCTTCACCTTCTCCTCCATTGGTCTTTTGATTTCGCTAAAAAACTTAACTTTTCAAATGGATAATATTAACTCTTAAGAAAGTAGTTATGCCATGAAATGCCTTCCCCCAATTCAGGTACTTACTCACCAGTTCTTAGCGACCCCCTTCATGGGTAATGCCTGCAAATGATTTCTCATGTACCCCACCCCCCAATGGACACATGTAAACTCACCCCACCAATCTGGCTCAACTTCTATGTAACAAAGTTGTGAGTTGTATTTCAGTTGCCTCAGTTACATGAAGGTCATGTAACCTGAGCATGCTCAAATGAACCAAGAGTGCAACCATAGGTGGAACCAAAGTGCTTGGGTGGGGCCTGAATTAAAAATAGCACACGACAGGCAAGATCCAGGATCCAATTAGATCCAGCCCTGGCAATACGCCCATTGCAAGATTCAATCAGATCACATCTTATTACCCTATGCTCATAAAACCCAACTCTGCTCCCAGTTTGAGCAAAGAGATTTGAGCATTTTCTTCTATCTCGTTGGTAGTCAATGTGCAATGAAGGCTGGTGCCATGGTATTGGCTTCTATACACATCAAGTGGTAAACCCATTTATTCTCCCCTATTTCATATATAAAAGCAGCATACTGTTCTGCACTTTGCATTTCTCAACATTAATTTTGGTGATGTTTTTAGACTTTTTTTGTTTTTACAGCTATTTTCCATTGAATGGATGGTGCTGTAATTTAAGTAATTTTCTATTGATGGATGTTTCCATTCTTCATTAAAATGAATACTTTGCATACATATTATTTCATGTCCATAAGTATATTTGCAGCATGAATTACAGAAGTGGGGCTAATGGCCCAAGGTTGACTTTTGATAGCTATCCCAGGTCTTCCTCCCCAAGAATCATACAATCTATAGTTCCCTTAGAGATACATGGCTGTTCCTCTTGCAGCCTCACTAACAAAGTGTCACCAGTAAAGTATTATCTTTTGGATTTTGTTTTTGTCATATTGATAGGTGAAAGAAAAATAGTATTCTAAAACTATTTTAAAATAAGTAGACCTTGAAACTTTAGGCTTATAGAATAATAGTACACAGAGCTCCATATACCCACTGCTCTCTTCCCATCCCTGTACGTACTTTCTCCTATTATTAAATTCTTGCATTAGTGTGGTGCATTTGTTAATGAAGCAATATAAAAATACATTACTTGGCATGGTTTTAATGTGCATATCTCTGACTATGAGTGAAGGGCACTGATTTTTTTTTAATATTTATTTATTTATTTATTTTTTTGAGACAGAGCCTCAAGCTGTCGCCTTGGGTAGAGTGCTGTGGTATCACAGCTCACAGCAACTTCCAACTCCTGGGCTCAAGTGATTCTCCTGCTTCTGCCTCCCAAGTAGCTGGGGCTACAGGCGTCTGCCACAATGCCTGGCTATTTTTTTTGTTGTTGTTGTTGCAGCTGTCATTGTTGTTTGGTGGGCCCAGGCTGGATTCGAACCCGCCAACTCAGGTGTATGTGGCTGGTGCCTTCGCCACTTGAGCCACAGGTGCCGAGCCATTTTTTTTTTCTTTTTAATATTTAAAGGACATTTGCATTTTCTTTTCTGTAAACTATCTCTTCAGATCCTTTGTCCATTTCTCTTTCTGTTTGTTGGTCTTTTCCTTATCAATTTCTAGGAGATAGTATTAGGGTTCTCTAGAGAATATTTGTCTATTATCTATCCATCTTCTATCTTTTTAGATATAGCTATCTATAGATTGCTATGCAGATCTATCCATCTATCTATCCATCCATTCATCTATCTTATCTAGATTTCTCATGAGGAATTGGCTTATAAGATTTTAGAGGTTGAGAAGTACCAGAATCTGCAAGCAGGAGACCCAGGAAATTCAATAGTGTAATTCTAGTCTGAATCCAACAGCCTGACAACCAGGGGGGCTGGTGCTGTAAATACCTGTCTTACGGCAGGAGAAGATGAGATGAGATTTGTCAGCTCAAGCAGTGAGCAGAAAACAAAAAAGAAGAAGAAAGAAAAACAAAAGGGAATGTTACACACCCATATTTCACAGACACACCCAACAACAGTGTTTATCTGGGCACCCCATGACCCAGTCAAGTGAACACGTAAAACTGACCATCACAGAGCTTGTCACTTGAGGGGAATTAACCATTTATCTGTGATAAAAGTTGCAAATATCTGATTCCATAAAAACGCATTCCCAGGATTTTCATCTTTTTGTCTTTATTCTTTCATTTTTTTCAGTCATTTTGTACCTAGCTTTCTAAGTGGTAAACTCTTTTCACACACTCACTCTCTCTCTCTGTCTCATTTTGAATTTATTTAAATTTATAACTTTAGACTTATAAGAAGTTGAAAAAATAGTACAGAGGTTATGTGTACCTTGTTAACCAGCTTTCCTTACTGATAACGTATCATGTAATCATAGTACCTTAGCAGACTCAGAAAATTGACATTGGTAAAAATACTGTCAATGAAAGACTTTATTTGGATCTCACCAGTTTTTACACACACTCATAATTATCATAAGTATATCATGACATTTCATTACATGTAAAGATTTATGTAACCCCTACCACATACTATAATAAGGCTATAGAACTGTTCCATCTCCACCAAGAAATTCATTCATGCCACATTTTTATAGGAAAAATTCTCCCCCTGCTATTCTCCAGAACTGTAGCTTTGCTACTTCTAGAATGTTGTATTGATGGAATCAAATGTTATGGAGGCTTTTGAGCTTGACTTTTTACAGTGAGCCCAATCTCTTTGAGATCCATTCAGGTTGCTATGTGTATTAATAGTTCATTCCTTTTTTACGGCACGGGTGAACCACAATTTGTTTGTCCATCCATCCATGGGAGATTGTTTCCAGTTTTGGTTATGACAAGTAAAGTTGCCATATATTAAATAATCATGTTGGGCACCTTAACTGTATACAACTTGTATTTGTCAATCATACCCCTATAAAGCTGGGGAAAAAGTTTCTGCAGCAGAGATGAGTTAAAATTGACCATTTTTTCTCTCCCCCACTACTGCTATGTCATGACCAAGTGACATGTGGTCATTTGTCACCTGTCTTCTTGCCCTGCTGATCTCGGTAAGTGTAACATGAAGCTTTTACCTATGCTCCTTTGGGGTTTTGCCCTGAAGTCTCGTCTGATTATGAGGCAGGTTAACACTGAGTCAGCCTCTTTGAATTCTGATGCCTGGAATTGATGGGCAACTTCCAGGACAAAAATCTCTATTGACTCATATGGGCTTTGAAGAGTTTTGAGGAAACTTGAAAAGGAGGAAGAAATATTTAGGGGCAGCTACAGGAAATGACACATACATATCTTTCTCAGTCTCTTACATGAGATTGTAACATAAAATGTACATAATTGAATTAAATTTACTTCTCACTAAAATAAATAAATAAATAAATAAATAAATAAATAAATAAATAAATAAATAAATAAATTTACTTCTCACTTCATGGTTCACCTTCTCCATCAGCCAAATGGGGGAGTCTCTGTTTCTTTGTTGTCTTTATTTCATTTCCTTTCCCTCCTATTCATATGCGCTCATATTGTGTGTTCATCCAACTGACCATCTAAATATTTCTTTATGGCATGGTGCGGTGGCTCATGCCTGTAATCCTGGCACTCTGGGAAGCTGAGGCGAGTGGATTGCCTGAATTCAGGAGTTCAATACCAGCCTGGGAAAGAGTGAGACCCTGTCTCTAAAAAAACTAGTCGCAGCTACTTGGGAGGCTGAGGTAAGAGGATTGTTTTAGCCCAAGAGTTTGAGGTTGCTGTGAGCAATGATACACTGCACTCTACTGAGAGCGACAAACTGAGACTCTTTCTCAAAAAAAATCTTTTTCTTTACATGTTATTATATCTATGAAAAATACAATTTTGCTTACCTTTGTGCATTTATTTCCTTCTGCTCCCTGCCATTTGTCTCTCGATGTTAGGTTTGTAAGATCTATCCTTATCTGCATGAGTAGAATTAATTCATTCATTTTAATGCATATATATTACAATTGATCTTTGAACAATGTGGGGGGCTAGGTATGCTGACCACCTACCCAGTGAAATATATACACATAATTTTTTTTTTTTTGAGACTGTCTTGCTCTGTTGCTGTCATCCAGGCTGGAGTACAGTGGCCCCATCATAGCTCACTGCAAACTCCAACTCCTGAGCTCAAATGTTCTTCCTGCCTCAGACTCCCAAGTAGCTGAGACTAGAGTCACCTACCACCATGTCTGGCTAGTTTTTCTATTTTGGGGGGTCTCATTCTTACTCACGCTGTCTCAAATTCCTGGCCTCAAGCATCCTCCCACCTTTGTCTCCCAGGGTGCTAGGATCACGGGAATGAGCCGCTGTGCCTGGTCTGCACATAACTTTTAACTCCCTCCAAACTTAACTACTAATAGCCTATTGTTGACCAGAAGCCTTACTGAAAACATAAACAGTAAACACAGATTTTGTAGAAGTGTTATATATGTAGATTGTATTCTTATAGTAAGCCAGAGAAAAGAAAATGTTACTAAGAAAATCAAAAGGAAGGCTCAGTGATGGTAGCTGAGCAGCTAAGGTGTGGGTCACATACACCAGGCCTGCCAGGTTTGAACCCAGCCTGGGCCTGCCAAACAACAGTGACAACTACAACAAAAAAATAGCCAGGCATTGTGGCGGGTGCCTGTACTTGGGAGGCTGAGGCAAGAGAATTGTTTAAGCCCAAGAGTTTGAGGTCGCTGTGAGCTGTGATGTCATGGCCCTCTACCGAGGGCAACATAGTGAGACTCTGTCACAAAAAAAAAAAGAAGATCAAAAGGAAGAGAAAATATGTTTACTAATCATTAAGTGGAAGCAGCATAAAGGTCTTCATCCTCACTGTTTTCATGTTGAGTAGGCTGAGGAAGAGAATTTAGGAGGGGTTGGTCTTGGTGTCTCAGGGGTGGCAGAAGTGGAAGAAAATTTGCATATAAGTGGATCTTCACAGTTCAAAACGACTCTGTTCCAGGGTCAGCTGTACACTGTATTTATGGGCCACATTTTATATTTTTCTTTTTTTTTGAGACAGAGCCTCAAGCTGTCACCCTGGATAGAGTGTCATGGCATCACAGCTCACAGCAACCTCCAATTCCTGGGCTCGAGCGAGTCTCCTGCCTCCGCCGCCCAAGTAGCTGGGACTACAGGCGCCCGCCACAACGCCCGGACATTTTTTGGTTGCAGCCGTCATTGTTGTTTGCCGGGCCCAGGCTGGATTTGAACCCACCAGCTCAGGTGTACGTGGCTGGTGCCTTAGCCTGTTTAGCCACAGGTGCTGAGCCACATTTTATATTTTTCATACCACTCTGGGTGGATATTTAGGTTGTTTCCAACTTTCATTAGTATAATAAAAATGCTTAAAGACACCTTTTTAGGTCTATGTCTGAAAGTTTCTTTACAGGTTTATACCTGTAGTAGGAATTACTGAATTTTTAGTAAACAAAATGAATAGGATATAGATTTTAGGATGTTTTCCTGTGTAGGATACTAAAGTGCCCAAGAGAATTCTGGGAAGGGGCTTTAGTGTGTATTAAAATGACTTTCTCTAATAACACTGACTGTTAGACTCATGTCTTTTGGATCGCAACTCTATGGGGAGGTCAGCTTTAAAGCAAGAACAAGGCAGACTGACTTCACCATGGATGGGAGTTGATGCTGGAATTTATTGTCATTATTGCTACTATTATTATTTAAATCTTGCTCTGTTACCTTGGCTAGAGTGGAATGGTGTCATCATAGCTCACAGCAACCTCAAACTCCTGGGTTCAAGAGATCCTTCTGCTTCAGCCTCCTGACTAACTAGGACTACAGGCATCCGCCACCACGCCTGGCTCATTTTTCTATTTTTTGTAAAGAATGGGTCTCCCCCTTGCTCAGACTGGTCTTGAACTCCTGGCCTCAAGTGATCCTCCTGCCTCAGCCTCCCAGAGTGCTAGGATTATAGGCATGAGCCACTCCTCTAGGCTTTTACTTATTTTTGATAGTGTTATTTTCTTCTGTAAAAAATTGCATGTACAGTAGAACCTCCATAGTTGGCTATCTCTCTATGTTGACCATCTCCTTAAGTTGGCCTAATTTCATAGACTAGACATGCACCACATGCACATATCAGTATGACAGGGCCTAATTTCTTGTCAACCACCTCCATTTGTTGATCAGTGTGTTACAGTTCCTTGGGTGATCAACTTACAAGATCTGACAATTAAATTCATCTTAGAAAAAAAATGGTATATATAGCTATATATACTACATTGTTGAATATCACTACATTGTTGAATATCACTACCTTCAAAGTACTCCCTTGGGGAAGCTATGCACCAACGCCAGTGCCTAGTCCACCATTCAAAGCAATTTTAAAACACATTTACTGGAATGGCCATCAGAGCTGTCATTGTATTACTCTTGATGTCCTGAATTTCATCAAAATGTCTTTCTTATGATGTTTCCTTTATCTTTTGGTAAAGAAAAAAGACATTGGGGACCAGATCAAGTGACTAGGGAGGGTGTTCCAATATAGTTATTTGTTTGCTGGCTACAAGCTCCCTCATAGAAAGCAATGTGAGCTGGTGCATTGCCATGATGCAAGAGCCATGAGTTGTTGGTGAAAAGTTCGGGTCATTCTTGTCTAATCCATTCATGAAACCTTTTCAGCACTTCCAAATGGTAAACTTGGTTAACTGTCCAGTTGGTACACATTCTCATAATGAACAATCCCCCTGATATAAAAAAAGGTTAGCAACATTATTTTGACTCTTGGTTTGGACTGATAGGAATTTTTTTGGTCATGGAGAATTGACTGACTACCATTGTGGGCTTGACGCTTTGTTCCAGGGTTGTATTGGTACACCCATGTTTCATCACCAGTGATAACTTGGCCCAAAACATCATCTTGCCTCTTCAAAAGGTCCTGGCAAGTTTTAACTCTGCTTTTGTTCATTGTTGAGTTCCTTTGGGACCATTTTTGTGCACACCTATCTTGTGCCAAAATTTCCAGTTAAGCTTTTCCTAACTGTTTATTAATGTTTACTTGGTCTCCTATGCTTCTCACAGTATGCCAATGATTTTGAAGCACAATTTGATGAAATTTTGCAATGTTTTTGTCAGTTCTGGTTGTTACTGGCCCTCTGAGCTCTCTTCATCAATGACACCTTCTCATTGAACCCTCAGAAAAATGTTTCATCTATTTGTACACTGATGTTTTATTCATGGGATTATCCCCCTAAACTTGAGCTACTGTGTCTCTGATTTCACTTTCTTTCTTTCGTTTTTTTTTTTTTTTTTTTTATACAGCGCCTCAAGCTGTCACCCTGGATAGAGAGCTGTGGCATTATAGCTCACAGCAACCTCCAATTCCTGGGCTCAAGCAAGTATCCTGCCTCTGCCTCCCAAGTAGCTGGGACTACAGGCGCCCACCACAACGCCTGGCCATTTTGTGGTTGCAGCCTTCATTGTTGTTTGGCAGGCCCGGGCTGGATTCGAACCCGCCAGCTCAGGTGTACGTGGCTGGCGCCTTAGCCCATTGAGCCACAGGCGCCGAGCCTCTGATTCCACTTTCACTCTTGCCAAGTTTAACAGGAGATTCAGTGTTCGTGTGTTGCTCCAATTTAAGCTCTGACCTTCTTGGGATGGCACACAAAATCATGCAAATAGATAATGAATGCCACTTAGCAAGACACTGCCATACAGTGGTGAGACACTGATATACCAAGGTTATGAAAACTTAACCAAGTTATTTGTACAGTGCCACCAACATAAGCATATAGTGGCAAGTTCATAACTTAATTATCAGACTTTGTACAGAGTTTCTGCTATAAGTATGTATGTGTGTGTATCTTTATCTATATCTACTATATATTTATGGCTGTGGTTCTCAACCAGGGACAATTTTATCCCCTGGGGACACGTGGCAATGCATGGAGACATGGCCGTCACAACTACAGGATGCTATTAGTGTCTAGTGAGTAGAGGCCAGGGATGCCACTCAACAGTGCCACAGAACATACCCCCTCAAATAAATAAATATTCAGTAAATAAATATTCAGCTGCAAATGTCAATAGTGGTGATGTTGAAAAGTCCCAGAGATAGAGCTAGGAGGACACACAGGAAAATTTTATCTGCTGATTGCTTCTACCATCTAACAATGTCAGATAATTTTTTTTAATTCTTTATGTAAATCTGAGATTTTCTGAATTTTTAAAACCAATATATCTGTATTTTTAAAACAATAATCAAAATACCCATAAGAGGCATTTATGGATAAAAGCATGGTTAAGTGCTTACACAAGAGACGTAACATCAGGTGGAGAAGTGCAGATTTTGCAAAATCAGATGCAGCATTCAGTTGTTCAGCAAATACTTTTTTTTTTTGTTGGACAAAGTCTCGCTCTTGTGCCCTGGGTAGAGTGCTGTGGTGTCATAGCCCACAACAACGTCAAATTCTCGGGCTCAACTGATCCTCTTGCCTCAGCCTCCCAAGTAGCTGGGACTAGAAGTGCCTATCATAATGCGTAGCTAGTTTTTCTATTTTTAATAGAAACAGGGTCTTGCTCTTGCTTAGGCTGGTCTGTAACTCCTGAGCTCAGGTGATCCACTCGCCTCAGCCTCCCAGACTACTGGAATTACAGGCATGGGGCACTGTGCCTGCCCCAAACAAATCTTTAGCGTAACAGTAGGCTAGAGTCTGTATCCCTACTGAGAGCACTGATAAGAGGAAGTAATAGCTAGCAATAGACTTTCGATACCTATGATTATTATTACTGGGCACCAACACTTACAATGTTACACTAACATTTATGTTGCTCTCACAGTAACCTGGTGGGGGTATTTTATACGTGTATAACTGGAGATAGGAACAAAATGTAGACAGAGGGATTATTGCCGAATTGCTTTTGAACTGGTGAAAAGTTTCCTGGTGTGGTAACTTTTGCTCACTCTTGTAATCCCACTGACTTAGAAGGCTGAGGGAGAGAAAAAGGGAGGCTTTAACCAATCTTTCTCTGCAGGTAATTAATATTGATTTTTTTCTAAGTAATTAATATTAATAATGTAGTACTTCCTAGTGTCCAAATCTTTCTTCATTCTGGAGACCATGCTATACAGTGCATCTCAATACCGTGCATTGAGACTGTGTATAGGATGGGTGGTGGTCTCATAAGATTATAATTAAGCTGAAAAATTTCTGTCACCTAGTGACTTTGTAGCCATGGTAACTTTGTAGTGTAATGCATTGCCTGTGTGTTTGTGGTGTTATTGGTGCAAACAAATCTATGGTGCGGCCAGTCATATGAAAGTATAATACATGCAATTAAGTACAGTACAAAATTTTATATATGTTTCTTTGTTTCTTTATTTTTTGAGACAGAGTCTCATTTTATCGCCCTCCACAGAGTGCCATGGCAGTCACAGCAACCTCAAATTCTTGGTCTCAAGTGATCCTCTTGCCTCAGCCTCCAGAGTAGCTGAGATTATGGGCTTCCACCACTATGCCTGGCTATTTTTAGAGACAGGTTCTTGCTCTGGCTCAGGCTGGTCTCTACCTCC